>WURV02186981.1:0-12734 GCA_011762755.2 Epimenia babai | reverse complement strand
TGTGTCTGTTTCTGAAACTGTTAATATCGTTGTCTATCGGTGTGTCTGTTTCTGAAACTGTTAATATCGTTGTCTATTGGTGTGACTGTTTCTGAAACCGTTATTGTCGTTATAGACGGGGTTTGTTTTCAGGAATCTTACCTTACTAACAGAATGAATAAAGAGAATGATAGCTGTCATGTGTTTGGTCAGCAGTCCTAGCGATACTCGCTTCTTCCCTTTGGTCTCACCCGATCTATTTTTCTCTTTTTCTCCCCTCTCCTCATTCTCTCTCTCTCTGTCTCTCTCTCTCTTTATGCTCTATACCCTTTTCTCCTCATGGTTTTGCCCCTGTGTCAACCTGTCTCCTTCCTCTTCCATTTTCTCTTTCCCCTATGCCTCTAGTCTCTGTCTTTTGTCTCCCTTCCCTACTAAGGCTAATGTACGCTGCTCTCCGCATCGCAGCACCGCGCAAACTAGTGACCCAAGCTTACCAGGCGGACACTCATCGCTGCTTCACCCAGACCGACCAAAGTCGATTGCCGTTAATCATAACAGGCTACTTTTAGCAACCGACCGCGATAAGAATAGCGCCTCCCTAAAGGATGTGGCGAGCTGTTATAACCACACTACAATCTCTAGTCTTCGTTCCGTGCCGTTTATATCACCGATACGAACTCGCTGGTATATAACTTTAACTACGTTGGGAGTCTGTATCACCGACACTTGTCATCATTAGTTATGTTACTTTACAATCATAAACTGTACTTCGAATATTTCAGTATAATTTCTATTCCTTCGTAATAGGTTTTGTCTATTAATAGAGAGAATTTTCTCACAATGCGTTGACGTCCATTGCATTTCACAGTACAAAAATAATGCCTAACTCATTATTTCATATATTCAACCTTTGTGAAATTCAGGTCAGTATCTATTAATAAATAGTATAATATAGAATACTGGTTTTCACCCAAGACCTTTATAGAACACTTATTTTTAGCGAACTGCATTGTAACCGGGTTATTTAAACGTGTATTCACTGATCACTATATACTGTATATGTCACGTATACTTGTTATAGCGTGGCGTTTCGCGTGACACTTGTATACAGTATCTCCTATGTATGGTACGTCCGTATTCGCGTGTTTTACCGCAGACCCAATGTCTATGACTCACGAGTAAAACGTAAACAAATAACGGCCCAATCTTGCGCGATTAGTGCGAGTGTTGTCTCTCGCTATGTACACGTCGAAACGGCTTATAAGTCGGTACGGTGTATTCGTCGGCACAATATATCAGTCCACACGTTTGATACATTTGTACGACGTGAGGTAGGTCCTTTGTATACGCCGGTGTCTTATATAGGCCGGTACAGTATATAGGTCGAATGTAGAGGCGAGGCTCTGAAAATAGTAAAAGTACGGACCGTGAACCGTTTTATACAGAGATTTGTAAAGTGTTCACCGCCACACCAATCAAAGGTAATGTACTAATATTTTATCACAAACTGTATGCTAACAATGGATATGATATGACGGTATCTCTATAGAGACGTGGTGAATTTCGTGGAAGAACCACGTTGTATTGTTAGTCTGTTCACATTTTCACCAGCTCTTTACTTTGGCTAGGTAGAGCATATTAAAGAGAATTCATTTATGAAGGTATTCAACTTTAATTACGTCATTAGATTAACGTTACAATAGGCAGGTACACAAGATGGCGCCTAATTTATCGCGTAGACCAGAAAGTAACAGCGACGCGACGGCGATTCACCGCCGCTTTAGTGTGAGTTGGTACACGCGCACGCAGACCGCTCCAATCAGCTAGCGGCACATGCGTATCTGGCGCGATTTCCGGACGGCGCGGCTGGAAGTTGTCCAAAAACAACGACATGTTTTTTATCTGACCAAATATACGCAGGAATATACACAGGAGTATATACAGGGATATACACATTAATACACGCACGATGAATATACACAGGAGTATATACAGGGATATACACATTAATACACGCACGATGAATATACACAGGAGTATATACAGAGATATACACATTAATACACACACGATATTATACCTAGTTCATGTGTCGCAGGGACCGAGTTCAATAAGCACTCCCTGAAATCATGAAGCATTTTCACGCAGTCTGAATTGCAAAGCTATTCTCGCCTCAGAAAGCCTAACTAGTAGCGTATATTTCGGGCGAGCGGGCTGCAGCTATTTTTAGACCATACCTTCCGAGTATTGTTACGTAATTTATTGTAATAAACATTCACCGACCCACATTTACAAGAATGACTAGCCACCGAAAACTAGGGCACGCTCGCCGCAGTATGATGGCATATAGAGATTTAATAAATCAAGTTGTGTGATATATTCATAGCTTACTGATTTGCTTGGCTGGTTCCCAAACGACAACAATTCACCCTCGTAAATGTCCTTATTATATATAACGAGTATAATCCGCCCCGTCCACGCCATTCCAATTCACTCGTCGACTCGTAGCGGTCTTAACGTTTTCTTTTAAAGAGAAATAAGAGTTTGTTGCAACGACGTCGCAAAACGTTTTTACCATCTATTGAAATAGAAGAACGAGTATACTAGAACACGACCACGTACGTATTCTACCCCAGAACTCCCCGAGGGTATCGACTCATTCACTAACCATTACATCTACTTCCACATTCATCTTTAAGGTAACGAATTTATTTCAAGATATATCAAGGAAGAAGGTCAAGCATGACCCCCCTTGATGTCGGTCAAGGACGACACGCTTCCAAAACTATCGTGGTTGTTACATTTAATTTTTTCTAAATTAATCTACCCTCGTTTGTATTATCCTTCAGCTCAAATACAAGCCTCACGCGAAAATAGTGAACCTTCACGTTTTATAAATAAATTCATAGAATTCGTAACGCATTTACATAACGTACGTTTCGCCGCAGTAACTCGCCAGCTGGAGTGACTTACGTTTTACTGTAAAACTCATAATACCGTATACCTCCACGCCAACACTAACGGGTGGCCTACGTCGATTAGCCGCCTGTGTGTGTGTTAGACTAACCTATACACATAGAGTTGTGAACATCGTTAACATTTCAGTGATTAGTCACCGTTATTTAATTTCACACTTCTGTAAACTCGAGTTACTCCCGGACGTATTTGAATTGAAAACGTTATTATTTTTATTATGTAATGTTACTAGTAACACACGAGTAACTATTTTGGAGTTGGGATACTCATCGAGAGAAAAGGTAACTATTTCTATATTACATATTTTTTATGAGTTTGAGTCTAAACTCTTAAATATTTGTGTTCATCTTTGACCCAGCACTTATTGACCAACTACGATTATCATGAACTTAAGATTCAGTATACGAGGGTAAACATTTATAGACCGCAAGTATCGGCCGATAAACGCCCTCACATGCGGTTTACAATGAAAAACCCTTTAGCAGTTATTCAGCGCATAAACTATACATACCTGCGACAGTCGCACATCACCCGCCAAAGGTGACATCAAGCGTCGACCCATTTTGGAGACGGGTTTACTCCAGCAATCAGGATGCCGAGGATCATCGCTGAAAAGTTGACCGGTGCGCGGTTTCGAACCCGCGACCTTACGGTTACGAGTCCAGTGCTCCTACCACCCGACTAACTGCCTCGCCATACCTATATACAAAAGATTGTGCGAATCATTTCCTTTCCAACGAATACCTATGTTTACTTTTCAGGGTAGCGATATTTTTGACACATAGACCCATATATCTATTTTTTATATATTTCGCCAAAATAAGATTTTTGATGTGAGTGATGTCATCTAATGTAGCTAGCAATATCCATTATCGATCCCATTACCATGGTTACCTTTGTAGTATTAATTTAATTAAAAGGGGGAGGTAACGTCGTATGAGTTTCACTCGAGTTAATTTTCCTTTTCTCGTGTGATATACTCTTAACTACTGTACTATTGTGACTTTGTACATGAATACTGGTGTCGGATGCGGCGTAGATTTTGGTGCGCTCTATTTACATTGTTGCCGTGTGAAATATAAGGAATGAACACACAAACTAACGAACGAAATTAAATATTTACACAAACTTAAGAAAAAAGTAAACTTAGTTCGAATCATAGTTATGTTAACGAAAGCTAGTGTTAATGCTTGTGAGTGAAATAAGGCTGCCATTATTTTCTTGTGTAGTCTGCGATATCACTAAGACGGTAGTTCGCATCTCCGGGACGCATGTTTCGTGTCATTTCACGCTCCGTATTTCCCGAAAGCGCATATTTTTGCTGTTATCTTGTTAATACTTATTAATGAAATATAGCTCCCAGTCGTTCTGACTCGCTTTGTGAATTCCATTACATTTTTTTCCATTAACTAAAATGTCTGGTCCACACAGTGCGCGAGTACGCGAATGCCAGTTAACAAAAACAAAATAGATAAGAATTGCTTACAAATGGTCATGCCTTATGGAAGGTAATTTTTTCTCATATTATTCAAAAACGCATTTGTATGACTATGAATAACGGTCTAATTTGATATTTTCACCTGCTGAACACCAGTTGAGGATTGTCAAGAAAATATTCGCATTAACTTTAGTTAAGTGTTCTTGAGAGTAGTATTCATGTACGTGATGAGTTGGGTCCGAAGCGACGTGAGTGATGGATGTTCGGATCGGATCGCGCGTCGGAATTTACACGCTGTAGTCAACACAAAACGAAGTTTCTTCACTATATTCCTGTCTGTTGGCGTGCATAATAAAAGCATGGTCGCCGCTTCGATTTCTGTTCTAGCTACATAGTATAGGTGTGGCGTTATTTAGGCAACACGCCCCGTGTGTCCATGACGGTCTGAAGAGCCATTCTAATGGGCTACCGCATGTAAATTAAACGGGATTAAACGGGCGCGGATCTTAATGGTACACCTCTTTTAATGTGCTTATGCAATCACTTCCCTATTAGGCGGCGGTTGTCCCATGGGACCGTCGCGGGGTACGAGCATATGAACCGCGAGCATCTGACCCGGCACGCCCACTAGGTCACATGACGTCGGTTGCCATGTGGCGAGCAATTCGTGATGGCGAGCTGATGAAACGCGAAGCAATAAATTTGGTTGGTCGTTAAGCAGGCGTTTATCAAGTTAAAACTTGGCGGGCACCGTGGCTAATGGCTTTAGAGTCCTCTTGTTACCTTATTGCATGTAATCATAGATAAAGCTGGGCCTGCGAGATTGGTATATGCATTCAAAACAAGTGGCGTGAGTGACCGATCGTCAACTGTCCGTCCAGATTTTCGATGGTTTCAACTATGGTTGTCTTGACCACAGTAAATAAGACTAAACATATTCAATGAGAACGCAAAAAAAACAATAACGCTCCAAGATCCGGCTTAACGCCTGCCTATTAACTCGTACACAGATTTTTGGCAAGCTATCTCGCCCCGACTAACCTGGTCGACTTAACCATTAGTATATATCAACGAAATTTGTTCCTGCCAACATGGGTAGGTAAATACGTACCGAGAAATAAATGCGATTCCGCGCTGACAGGCGCCTATTGAAATTCCATTCTCAATAGTTTGTGTGTCATGAGAATTCAGCTCGCCACCCAACCTGCTTCCAACAGTCTCGTTTAACGTCTTCTGGACGTCTTGTAATTTTTCCCTATTTTTTTTAGATTTTTCGTCAATGTAGAATTTTACAATTAGTTTTACTAATGTGACTTTCCGTCTTCTGTGCGTTACTCATGACGTATTCTTTGCATATACGTTTTATCGCGTGATGTCAATCCTCGTGTCTATAAATAACGCATCCCGTCAATAGAAGGAAATCCACCTCACTGTACATGGCACTATTTATAAAACTACCAACGCCATACAACCTGTGGCATTTTTTCGGGCAAAATCGTCTTAAACCCATCTGCCGACGGGCGTGTAGGTCTGTGAACCCGCGGTTTGGTTATATAATAGTTGTGTTTATTGGTGTTGCTATGTTTCCGCTATTCTACAGGCCATCTTCTTTTAGCTTCGTAGAGAGCCAAGAATGAACTACGCATTAGTTACCATGGTTACTAGTATATTACCAACTAACTAAAATGTCATGCTTTTCATCCAGTAACTCGATTGCTATTAATGTCCGAATTAGTCTACCAGTCTACAAAGGTGTGTTCCCTGTGTATTTCTCTTACCTCTATAAGACTAATACAACTACCTCACTTATCTGTGAAATCTGTACTCCTTATTACACCCTCGCCCGTGTCAAAATTCCGTACTATTGGCCAGAATAGAGCGAAGGTAAGCACCGAATACCTCATTCCTGTGAATTATTTATTATCGCCGATTCACTCGAGACTCTATGTTAGTTCACAACCCGGAATTTTCAGTAAAACGTCGCGGGTGGGTGGTGCCAGACGAGCGCACCGTGATATTTTATTCAGTCGGATTCGATGAATGTTTCTGCACCCATTATTATCGACATTTCGCTATGATTTCGCCATGATATCGTTATCTATCGGGAATTCTCGCCGATTCTCGCGTTCAATCCGGCCAAGTTGATTCGGTAACAGGATGAATTATGCCATCGACGGCGCGACTGATTTATCGCTGAAAATTAGAGGGTATCCCGGCGTGGAACGCCGCGTAATTTCGGTCCTTGCTTGATTTGTCACGCCTCGTGAATGTGGTTTACTTATACGGCACTCACGAAACGGTGTCGCCGATGAAATAAGACATTTGCAAAATCAATCACATCTCTGTGATTTCATATAACCATATAATATAATACGACGCGGAGTCGTGGTGCTTAGTAAACGAGCAGTGAAAACATTATCGATTAGTAAAAAATTCAGAATAGTTCATATCTATCATGTAAACCAATCTAATTATAGGTCTGTATCATTTACAATTATAAAACATATGTACAGCTATGTTAAATAATCAAATGAAAAAAATAAGGAAGCGGTATCGGCAAAAGAAATCGTCAGTAAACAAACACCAGTGAACACTGAACATGTCAGTTGTGATGCTAGTAAATGAGACAGCGGTTCATGCGCTGCCTATGCATACGGTCATACCCCACTTTTCCCAGATATTCATGATACACCGCCCGTTTTTACAACAGAATCGTTAGTTGTCTCAAACTAACTCGAATCTATAATCTAGATACCATTTACGAGGAAACGTTACGCAATCACGCAATCGCATGTTTCGAGCTGTCTATTAAATGTTTAGTTTCGATCAACGAGTAACGATCAAAGGAGAGCAGCTCACCGGGAGAGGGGAGCAGATTTATAATACAACCCAGGCATCAAGTTCTCGAGGTCGGCTGTTTACATTCTCAGATGTTAGCGTTTTTTCGTTTGTATCAAGAGACAAATCAATCGCGAATTCGCCTTTTTTATTATCTATTTTATATAGTCTAACATTTATATCGTCTAGACAAAGTTCACTATCGTTTCTATGTTTTACACTCGCGCCCACCTTCGTACTCATTTGTACAGCAAACACAACAACAAGTTACTCGTTCGAATTACCAGATCCTAGTCTCATATCGCAACTGCAACAAGATAATAAATGTTTCCTCCTTGCTCTCGTTATACATCGTTAAATACTGTATTACTGTATTTATTTAGCTTTAACGGGCACGTCTTATAAAACTAAAGAGCCCTTATAGTACTGATCAATATACCGCCACATACCGTACACATTATTACGCTTTCCTAATAAACTACGATTCCTCCGTTACACTTACGGATGTATGTATTATCATTATCTGCATCATTAGGAAAGATCTCTCAACTATTACCTTAATTTTATTATCATACTCGTTTTTGTATTTGCTAGAGGTTCCGTTCTGGCACCCAGCTATAGCCGATGTGTTTCGTACGCAGTACGCACTCAAGTTCACGTACCGTGCGCTGATATCGGCGTAATGATATTCTTCCGGTATAGCCAGTGTTTTCATGCGTTATCTTTTTTAGAATCTAGATTGCATTCAGCTAGTCAGATTGTATCCCAGTGCGTCGTACCGTACTATATGACGCCCTAACGTACCGGTGTACCGTGACATGACATATTGCGCTCATACGTACGGGCGTATCGTGACGTAACATTATTCTCACACGTATTGGTGTATCGTGACGTAAGCATTATTCTCACACATACACGTGTACCGTTACATAACATATTGCGCTCACACGTAAGGGTGTATCGTGACGTACCATTATCACACGTACGGGTGTATCGTGTCGTAACATTATCACACGTACGGGTGTATCGTGTCGTAACATTATCACACGTACGGGTGTATCGTGACGTAACATTATCACACGTACGGGTGTATCGTGACGTAAATTCATCACACGTACGGGTGTATCGTGACGTAACATTATCACACGTACGGGTGTATCGTGACGTAACATTATCACACGTACGGGTGTATCGTTACGTAACATTATCACACGTACGGGTGTATCGTTACGTAACATTATCACACGTACGGGTGTATCGTGACGTAACATTATCACACGTACGGGTGTATCGTGACGTAACATATTACGCTCATACTTTCGAGTGTGCCGTCATGTCGTGTATTGCACATATTTGTACATCGTAACGTATTGTAGTAGGCTCCTTGCAAACGCATGGGGGCATCGCTAAGCACTTGTACTTGTGAATATGCTAAACGTAAACAACCCCTGTCCCAACAAATACGCGAGAACCGTTCATCTCTACAGACGATTTTGTCACAGGACAACTCTGAGGATAGCTCTCCGAATGAGGGCAGATAAAACAACAATTATATTTTTTCAAAATGTGTTAGTGTCGTGATATGATGATCTGGATGTTACGAAAAGTCCTCGCATTCCGGAATATTCTTACCTGTATCAGACCCGTAGTGTACGAAATAGGGAGAACCTGTTCTAATGGACTGTCTGTAATCTCGCAAATCACATTATCTTGTGCATATCACAAATACGCGTACATTTCCGGAGGAGTCGCTGATTTTTTTTTCAGATATTCGGAGAAATCAGCAAACTACCATTACCCGGCAGTTGCAGTGAGCCATTTCATAGAAACACGCACATGTGCCGTGCTATTATAGTTTGTAATACCAATAACGCACGTTGTCTCAAATTTGTTTGTTTTCCCGATCCTTTGGTATATGCTTTTTTGTCTGGCGAAGTTAACGTAATTGTCTGAATTGCTCGCAGATTCAACGGAGGTGGTTGTAGTTCCGAATATACTAATCGTAATAATAGAAGGTGCACAGCAAAGGATGCTGGTGACGGTACCGGCGAATATACGGGCAAGAGCAAGATGGAATACAGAGATTATCATCGATGTGGCGTTGAGTTAGGTTGGGTCTTTGACTTGCATCGGGTAGCTCGGGTCTCTCCGACTGGTATCGGGTAGCTCGGGTCTCTCCGACTTGCATCGGGTAGCTCGGGTCTCTCCGACTGGTATCGAGTAGCTCGGGTCTCTCCGACTGGTATCGAGTAGCTCGGGTCTCTCCGACTGGCATCGGGTAGCTCGGGTCTCTCCGACTGGCATCGGGTAGCTCGAGTCTCTCCGACTGGCATCGGGTAGCTCGGATCTCTCCGACTGGCATCGGGTAGCTCGGGTCTCTCCGACTGGCATCGGGTAGCTCGGGTCTCTCCGACTGGCATCGGGTAGCTCGGGTCTCTCCGACTGGCATCGAGTAGCTCGGGTCTCTCCGACTAGCATCGAGTAGCTCGGGTCTCTCAGACTGGCATCGGGTAGCTCGGGTCTGTCCGACTTGCATCGAGTAGCTCGGGTCTCTCCGACTGGCATCGGGTAGCTCGGGTCTCTCCGACTGGCATCGAGTAGCTCGGGTCTAGCCGACTGACATTGAGAAGTTAAGGTCTTTTATTAGTTTCTAAACGTAAAATATTCCGAATACACACAACTGTAACTCATGCAAAATTCTATAGCGAGGTTTGTGACGTCCGTAAGAGTTCGTATAAACGGAGAGAAACAAATACATGTACCTCAGAGGTCAAAAAGTAAATCTAGGCGCCAAATTTACGTTTCTTCTCCAGCTGTTATTACCTACCCTCTAGACGAAATAAATCCTTTCGCTTCCTATTCAATTACTTGTCACGTTTGTGATTCGTAACATACGATTTTCGTACCTTACATCACGTACATTTACAATCGTCACGTACATTACTATGTTCGTTAATTCAATTCGTGATTGAAGAATAATGCACAGACAAATTCCTCGCTTGGTAGAACCTCAGCCCAGTTCCCTGGGGGTCGTGGCTTCGGAAACCCACCAGAGTCCAGATTTTTTGAATGCACGTATCTCCTGTACTTTGTGAGGCGTTATGACTACCGCCCACCGTTTATGGTAACGTACGTTATAATGCGTGGTTGGTTACATGTAACCAACCTTATAATACGATGCTCGTTATGTGTTTTAACTCCGTTTTAAAACGATGGTCATCATGTGGAACCTTGGTTCTAATACAAGGCTCGTTATCTGAAATGTACGTTATAGTACGGAGTTCGTTAGGCCTATCTGTAAATACGTTATTGCAGTATCATCATGTATTGCTATGTTCGTCACTATTTGTCATGATAGGATGAAGGTTGAGACTGGATTAGGGTGGGATAGTGGCAATAGATGATAAACTGTAATGACTGACCACCCTGATTGAAACCAACTCGTTCAGACATTGTGGATATAATTTAAGATCTCGTTAAATAGACAAAGATTACAGCTGCCAATAAGCTAAAGCTATTATGTCTGGTGCATGTTTCGTAATCGTGGCACGAACAAAAGCTTTGCACTGTGTCTGGTTGTTGATGGTTTTCTTATAACCTCGCATGTATGCTACGCGTTTCCTTCCTCAATATCCAAATTACACACACACACACATCCGTGCCACTGCTTACCATCTACCTAACTGCCCACGCCCTCTATACAACCACCCACATCATCCATCTAACCATTCCACAACTATTACTCCAACCACACATAACCAACCTCAATCCATCAAAATAAGCACACCCACCCATCAACTCTCACGCCCCACCCATTCACTCAAAATTCAAAACCATCGATCTAACTATACCCGACCATCCACCGCAAACATACCCACCCATCTTACCACACCCAAATATTAACACCCTCCCGCACAACCCCACACACTCACGCACGCACGCGCGCGCGCACACACACAAACAAACACACACGTACGTCGAACACATAATATTCGCAGTACATAAACGGACCCGATACAGCTGTATGCGGCGCTAAAACAGGAAATCTCATCACCGATATTGATTGATCTCTCAACCCACTCGCACGTTACGGACGGCGGCAACGTTCTGTTATCTCCCCTTCGAAGCCATTACTTGTTCGTCGTTACATTAGCGAACATTGCGTCAGCATCATTTATATCGGAATAATAAAACGCGTCGCAAAAACACGAGAATAACGCCGCGTTCCATTAGAAATTCGCACATACGAGTACAATATTAGATATTACTAATCCTCCGCTTTTATCTGCTAACGGAAATAGTTAATATTCGAGATTATTTTTTGCTATATTTTAACACTGATTCGCTCGGAATTTTTAAAATATTAATACTGTATTTATAGTTCAATAATTGGTATTCGCCCTAGGCGACTAGCAATCCAACGAGTATTGACACCTTATCGAGAAGCATTTTTAAAAATAACTACTGTGGCGTCAATACCCAACATTTGTCAAATTCCTGAACAAATCTGCGTCATTTTTAATCTGTGTCTAACGGTTATATGTTATTTCCGGCGTAGTTGCGCGCAGTCATTTTTTGGTGGACGAAACCAGATGGCGACGAGGCGCGCAGTCGTTGAAACTCGGCGTATCACGTCAGAGGTCGCGGGTTCGAACCCGCACGAAGAAAGAATCCACTCGTTCTATGATTTATATGAAATGAGCAACGATTCATTTCTTGCTGAATATAGAAAAAGATTTGTTTAATATCGCCACTGTTACGCATTATATACACTTTTGTTGATTATATATTGTTTGTGTTTTTTTTTCTATTATAAATATATTCTTCGCTCGAGCAG
Source organism: Epimenia babai (assembly GCA_011762755.2). Classification (NCBI taxonomy): domain Eukaryota; kingdom Metazoa; phylum Mollusca; class Solenogastres; order Cavibelonia; family Epimeniidae; genus Epimenia; species Epimenia babai. Next base: position 666 of record WURV02186981.1, on the reverse strand, counting down.
ACGTTAAAAAATCAACGCACGCTTTCCGTCCATCGTCGGCATCAGTCATTTACATTTTTCGAGAGGAAAAAGGATGGAATGGATTCTCTTCACTTTCTCAGGCTTTATTATGTGACTGTCGACCTACGGGATTAGAACCTCTAAAAACGGGAACGGACTCCCACTACCGCAATAAATGACGTCGTTAGTGAGGGTCAGGAAGGCGGAAGCGACCGTCTTTCATGTTGCTACTCCAGACTTAAATACATTTATATTTTTATGTAGACGCTTCGTGTTAACGGTTACGATATATGTATGTTTTATAGTATACAATTACATCAATATTGATGCTTTATGATTTTTGTTTGCGCTAAAACTCATAAGTCCGCCAGAAACACAAGGCAGTCGAAAACAGTTAATCTCGTTGTCCCAAGATCTAAACGAGTACACTTCGGCGATCGTACTTCTACCTTCAACTCCCCTTTACTCTCTAATGCTCTACCTCTTGGTATCGAAACATCTCCCACTCTCAACATCTTCAAACCCAAACTCAAAACTCCCCTCTTCACTCATGCTTACACATAGATTTACTGCACAGATCTGATGTGTTTTCTTAGTTCACATTGTGTTACATATTTACATTTAATTCTTCATAATTCAAAGTCATCACCGTAAGTATGTGTATAT
>WURV02186970.1:0-12734 GCA_011762755.2 Epimenia babai | reverse complement strand
GGTTCGCGCGGTCGCGGCCTGATCGTCACTTCTGGAGCATGTTTGTCGAGAGTGTCGGAGAGCGCACGGTTGATATCGATTAGTAGTCCCTCAGCATCGGATGGTGGTTGCTGAGAGGCGAGGGTGTTTGAGAGGTCAGATTTAAAGTTTTCAGTGTTTATCCTCGAGATTTTCCTGATTACCTTTTCATTACAATGATTATTTATTCTAGTAGTGCTGCTATTCAATTGGAATTCAATAAATAGTGGTCGGACAAAGATTATCAAGAATAGTCATATGGTTGATAACGCTATCAGTGGGAACCACAGCAACATTTAGTGTGTGGCCATTTTTATGTGTAGGTGCAGATATAGAATTGAGGAGTAAAAATTGGTCTAGGACACTATTAAAACGAATAACTAGAGCATCATCAATATTTTCAAGATGAAAGTTAATGTCACCGAGAAGCAAGATTCTCTTAAACTGTGAAGATCTGATAGAAAGGAGAGTTTCCAGGTCATCAATAAAATCGGTCTTCGGTAGAGTTGGTGGTCGATAGATGGTTATTACATAGAGAGAGTCCACAACGAAAGAGACTTCAGTGAATTAATAGTTTCCTGGGAGTAAGTCAGTGATATTTGTTACATTTGTGCCATCGGGCCGCAGCCATGTTTTGGTGATCGCGAGCATTTCAAGAATATGCTGGGTGATGGCATCATTTTTGCGAATTTATTTCGAATGTATATATATAAAATCTTAACTCTGTAAGGCTATTGTTACCATCATTCTTGCATCATAGAGCTCTCGAATCACTATTATTGTTATCGAAGATATTCCTCATTGGTCCCCCCCCCCCAGGATGTCAGAAATAACGAGCGATGACCTTAAAGATTACGATGTCACCACGCCCCTCAAAGCATCCGACAGTCACATGGCCATTCCAGACCACCGGTTCAACTACCGCCGTAAAGTTGCTCAACCAGCAACCGCCACGGACCACTCAATGGATTGTTGCAAAACCTGCATGGTCAGCCCATTCCTCAAGATTTATTTATCATTTAGTTAACTCAAGTGAATATTTTTTCATACCATTTGGTGTTGTAGGCTGTTACATGATATACACGGCTAACTACCGTGAACTAAAAACATTTATGTTGACCAATTCAACTATTGACACATGGCCTAATTTCACAGGACATTATACATATATCTCCATTGAGTATATACCAGATATATATTAAATATACAATTTTGATCCGTACTTAATATGTGCTAAATATACAATATTGGTCTGTACTTAACATACAATATTGGTCTATACTTAATATACAATATTGGTCTGTACTTAATATATACGAAATATACAATATTGGTCTGTACTTAATATATTAATTACAATATCGTGTATGCAATATTGGTCTGTGTGACCTCATCAGCTAGTAGACCTTATGGTATTTTATGGTATTCAGCTGCACCACTCTGTGCTACCCACGAGAACATGCCACTTGACTTTGGAGACTAGGTCTTGACTCGTCTTACATCTGAGTGATCGCACTGTATCTTCTCCATATAACCGAATGTTTGATGTCTTCATGCACCAAAACCCACCCAGACCCAATGTGGGCTGCCAGGGTTTCCTCAGTCCAGAGATGCAACTATCGGAATGTCCGCTCTTCACCCCTGTGGACTGCTCCAAACTGCCCTCAATGTGAAATGACGATCACGACAATTTGTAATGTTTCCTATTTCACAGATATATCACCACTCTACTTCTGATTCACTATTCACACCACTACGTCCCAAATGTCCGAATGTCCGATGCATTCATTTCAGGCCATTCTCCTGGTCGTGTTTATATTATCCACGATATCGCTGGTGATTTTCATCCTGTGGCGAGAATTCATCTACCAACGGTGCACCAGCCCAACCGGCTCATTCAACCCACACTCCCCCCTTCTGCGATTTCCCGGATTTTTCCGGAACGAAGAAGAACAACGAAATTTGGCGCAACTTTTACGTAACTCATCGTCGACTGTCAATGCTAATTTGACGGGAAACTCGACCCACCGTGGAGTCCTGTGCAAGACGGCTTGCGGCGACTTTTGGAGCGACTTTCGGAGTACGGATGCCGGATATACCAGCAATGCCCATCCTGCCCGTAATTCTAACTTAATCAACTTGACGGCGACGTTACCGCCGGATGTGCTACAGGTGTCTACCTGCTGCTTGAGGTTCGTTTGATTCTCTTGTATCGTGATGAATGGAGGAAACAAACGCTGTGTGTAGCGTTTATACAATAACTGCTCTATTGCATCATCAGTATGCTGCCACTTCATAATAATATCTGGCCCAATAGCCTGGCCCAATAGCCAGGCCCAGTAGCCTGGCCCAGTAGCAGTGTAGGTTATACACTATAGTATGCGAGAGGTCGCGAGTTCGAACCGGCATAAACCAGGGATTTTTTCCCGCGCCTTCCACAATATGCAAGAGCAAGATTTTCCTACTTGAATATTGAAAAAGATTTGTCGTAAGGAATGGTTTATTATAAAAAATATCTTAGGGAAGTAACAGGGCAATGTTGTACGTGCGACTGACATTTAATTATAAAATAGCACCAAAACCTCGCCTTTACCTTTACAATAGCCCAATGGTCTAAGACTAAAAAGTAATTACTTAAGGTAGATAAAACTAACACCTAACTGTATACAGGTAATACAGATAAATTTTCGATACTATTATATACATTTACAGTGAGCATAAAATAAAAAACAATGTTTAATAATACAGTGGAAAATAGAACAAATATTTAAAAATGGGGTCATATGTCATATGTAGGCAAAGTCGCCATTCCTATGAAGAATTAGAACAAAAACAGGCAATCTCTCTTTGATTCTCGGAAAATTAATGAAGTATTGTTGAACTATTTAGTGAAAGCAATGCTAAATATGTGTGTTTTAAGATTTCTTTTAAATTGGCTGACAGTTGTAAATTGTCTAATGTAGGCTGGGAGTGCATTAAAGAGGCGTGGTGCAGCGGCGTAAAAAGCACCAAAATTAGCGCGTTTAGTTCGAGGTACTGAGAGCGTGAGGGTGGAAGACGAGCGGGTTGGACGCACAGACGTGTTGATCGATATTGTCTATGATAGGTAAGAAGGAGCCATGCCATTGATAAATTTGTAAGTGAGGAGAAGGATTTAGAAGGTTATACGGGACGTAACAGGTTGCCAGTGGAGTGAGTGGAGAACAGGGGTAAGGGGGGGGGGGGCAATGGGGGGGACTTAGAGATAACTCGAGCAGCGCTGTTCTGTGATTTTTGGAGTCGAGAGAGTTCAGTGGAAGGCATATTTACAATGTGAATTACAGTTGTCGATTTGGCTGGTGATAAAAAAGCATGTACTAACGTTTCACACAGTTCGGGTTTCAAGTACCGAGAGATGGATCGAATGTTGCGTTAATACGTGTATCCAGATTGAAGAGCCTTGGATATCTGTTTATCTAGGTTCATATGAGTGTCAAATGTTATACCCAGCTTGCAAACATGGTCAGAGGGTTTGATGGTTGAGCGTTTAATGGTGATGGAGATGTCTGGAAGAGGTGTAGTAGAGAATGGCGAAGAGATGAGCATCCGTTCAGTTTTCGTTGGATTTCTTTTTAATTTATTGGTTTAATAGGTAAACGTGACTGGCTGAAATTTAACGGTTAATCGTGACTGCTTAAACATTCGTGGTCATACGTGACTGATTAAACATTTATGGTTTAACGAGACTGATTAAATATTTGTGGTCAAACTTGACTTGTTAAACGTGGCTGGATAAACGTGAATGTTCAAACATTAATGGTTAATCGTGACTGTTTAACACGACTAGTTAAACATTAATGGTTAAATGTGACTGGTTTTAACGTGACTAGTAAACATTAATGATCAAACAAGACCAATTAAACATTTGTGGTTAAACGTGACTGGATAAACATTTGTTTAAACATGCCTGGTTAAACATTTGAGGTTAAACGTAACTGTTTAAACATTAATAGTTTTGCGTGATTGGTTTAACGTAGCTAGGTAGTAAACGTGACTGGATAAAATGATTTCGTGGTTTTAAACTTGGTATCGAGTGCACGGGATATAGACACGGTGTCGCAATTTTTAGCTCAATTGTCACTCTTCACAAACATACAGCTGCCGACTGACATAGACTTAAATTAAAAACATGCTTATATATATATATATTACAAAAAGACAGGTCCGGCCGCGCTAATGTATGGCCATATCCGTTTATCCAGGCGATATTTTAGACTTGTTTCATTATTATAAGTAAGTATAGTGTTAGGCAAGTTGAGCCTACGATGTTGTCGACAGAAGTTCATCTGGTTCAAAATTTGATCACTCATATGACCGCTGCGCCGTGTCATTTTTACACCTTATTGTACTGTTGACACGTATTCTCATATTGTCAATAATGCCACGTCCAAGTAATGATTACAGAGGAAGAGCTATTGGTATGCGCGAAGCAGAAATGACATTGAATAAAATTGCAGCTAAATTGAATGTTTCTGAGAGAACCATCAGGCGACTTCAGCGGCAATATAACAACACTGGATATACCGCGGATCGACTATAAAGCTGAAGACCACGTGTCAGCAATCCGGACTAATCTGCAATGGAGCACTGTTTTATTCACGGATGAATCTAGTCTTTGTGTCTCACACCATGACAGGCGAATGCGGGTATACCGTCGGCGAGGGGAGCGTTGTGCTGACGTTGCTGCTTGTCGTGGATGGCACACTAACTGTACAAGGCTACATCAACAATATCGTGGTACCATTTGCAACACCGTTTATGTACGGGCATTGTCATTTCCGCATTTTCCGGCAGGATAAAGCTCGGCCGCACACGTCACGGATAACTCAAGACTACATCGGAATTCAGCATGAGAAAGCATATCTGGGCCTGCTTATACCCCCCACCCCCGACTCTCCACCTATAGAACATTCTTGGGATGAATTTGGTCGACGAGTGCACGGACAACTATATAAGTGATGGATATTCTTAGCTTCGTTTATTTTAGTGGGAAAATATCGTTGTGCAAACAGCCAGCCAGTTTGTATCTGTTCACGCTAATACTTCGGTATGTCAACAGGCTGCCGACCGACGTCACACTCTCCGCTTATTCTGATTAGATGATGAGATAGCGGAGAGGTCAGCGAAATACGACAGGTCGAGAACAAACAGACCCGCGAAAATAGCATGAAGCGCCTGCATAATGCAGCATCACTACAGTATCTCGGTAGACAACCGACATAGGTAAGTACTTTGCATAATTAATGATTAACGATCAGATATCTTGAAAGACAGGTGTACACAAAAGGTAGCGTATCGTTCAAACCACTACACTGATTTCAACGATTGTTCGTCGAAATTCACCTCTATAAGGTAGCAGGTAGCGCAGACAGGGCGACTATCGATTATATGTCTACATGTTAAAGAGCTAGGAATAAAATATTCATGGTGAATCCACTCGGGTAGGTCTCGGGTAATTATTGCCCTGCCACCCTCCGACCCTTTTCTACCCATTCGCTAACGCCACTTAAATCCTGCGTATTCACGCATCGAAAAATCCTCAAACATCAGTATGACAGACAACTCCCATGGCGCATGCTTGCATAAAGATTATAAGAATCCCATAGAAACGTTGGTCGTTAATACCGAATTAATACCTCCACGTAATAAAAGGCAATGAAAGGGAGAACCCTTAGAGAAATTATGATATATAAATTGATTCACATCTGTATGGGTATTGTCATGCCAAGCTAACAACCAAAGACCTGTCGAAATAACTATATAGGTTTTTTTTCGCTTTCCCCGACCTATTACCGTCAAAGCTAAAATCGTCAAATCTCAAAATTCATATTTTAAATTTTCAAAACAATATCTTCTTATTTGCGCCAGAGATGCATTGGTCAAAAGAGTTGGGTGGTGGTTCAAATCCGCATTAACTATGGATTTTCGCACACTTCACTAGAAAGAAATAAGCGGGATCTTCGTCCATTTGCATAACAACAAAACCTGGGTTAGTTGACGGATTGCGATATTTCGTACAGTTATACTTACATAAGCCGAAGAGATCGAGAAGACCGAGACATCGTTTGAAAATATTTTCTCCCTGACTCTCGACGCAGATCGTTTTCTGCCGCAAAATTGCGGAGAAGCATCTCGTACGACACGGCATTGTGGCGAAGTCACATCCCTCGCTTCTGTATAAAATATATAGCGATGAATGATCAGAGAGAGAGATATATATATAAATTGAGAGGGGGATAAAAGGGGAAAGGGCGAGAGAGAGAGAGGGGGAGAGAAAGAGAGAAATGAAGAGAGAGATAAAAGGAGAAAGAGGGAGAGAGATAGAGAGAGGAGAGAAAAAGAGATGAATGAAGAGGGAGATAAAAGGGGAAAGAGACAGAGAGAAAGAGAGGAGAGAAAGAGAGATAAATGAAAAGGGAGATAAAAGGGGAAAGAGGGGTATAAATGGAATATAGAGAGGAAAAAGAAAGGAGAGAAAAGATAGAGAGAGGAAAAAGGAGATACAGCGCAGAAAGAGATAAGAGATGAGGGAGGCAGAGAGCTACTATAACAAAATGATAATGATACGGATTGTAAAAGACTACAGAATTCCGCCGCTAGATGAAGTATTAACAATCGATGATCGTATGTCTTACATGTGACCATTATCGTCTCGATTCTTCTATTTCAACCGGTTGGAACCACTCAACAAGCCGTTGATCGAGTCCACATCGTGTAATGATCGTATCCGATAAATCACGCAAATGCGTAGTTAAGTTCCGACGAGATATACACAATATCACGTTTTCAACGCTATACGAGAAAGATTTAATGAAGGTTCTGATAAAGCGTTTCGATCGTGAACGCTTTCTTCCGTGTGGGGTGGTTTTCAGGTGACAGAAGGTTGGGGGCAGCAAGCTCGAATATTCCCGGTGAGGATTGATCGATACCATTTACCTGTTGCTTTTCTTATGCTGATTACCGGCATGATTTTTCCGGTATCGATCGATTTCAATTAAGCGTGCTCGCACAAAAGGCAAGAATGGCGACCAAACCAAATCGTTATATGAAACTAACACTAATGAAGAGAAAAAAAGTGGAGTGGGTTCTTGTTAATATCGACAACCTGCTGGGGGAAAAATATTAGATAAACAAAAATATTTCAATAATATAAATAGTTCCGTTCTAGAAATCTTCAAATCCACCGTGGATGTTGGAAAGTTTCCAGTGGCTGACGGTACCAGAATGGTCACCGCTCTATGTGCTGGCCAGTCCGGAGGTTTTAACTGCACTAAAAATGTCGACGCGGTAGAAAAACGACATCGAGTCACTACTACAGCGAGTCACAAGTACATCCAACCACTTCCACATCGAGACACCTAGTCACCACCGCACCCAGGACACGACAAATACCCACTCAACTCCGCCTAAACACGACGCCAATCCAGTCGCGTCGAACAGTTGATAAATTGCTGCAGATTGTGATTAGATGAACCATTAAGTTACACTTATCGGCAATCTTATATCGCTAATTCAAGATCGTGTCAAGGGAGTTAAGTCATGGCGGATTACCGATTGGTCTTTCATATCCGACAATCTTAATGGCGCCATTGGCATAGACTCTATCATATGGTGTATATATCTATATCTACGTGATATATACAGCTATAACCGAAGTGTGACTAAGAATCTCACAACTACAGAGATGCGACTATTAACCTATTGTTTCCTGCACGTCGAGTAATTTCGTTGCGTACCGAAATCATACAAAGGAAGCCACGTGTATGTATAATAATTATGGCCTAATTTATAATTCTCCCATTTCATTGACGTGATCTTTAATTCAATCATCTACCTAATTAAGCATGAAAGCAGATCCTAGAGTGATCACAGCGCACGATTCATAGCCGGTAGGGAGCGGGCTGGAATACCGCCCGCCGAACGGCCTCTGTTATAATTTGCAGCGTGAATCCACGATTGCTTGATAGGCGAATGTCGAAGTTATTGTATTTGCGCTGAATAGCCACCATAAACATTAATTACGGTTTCTCTTGCATATTTCGTGCTATCCGACAATACAGAATTTTTAAAGCTCAACGACAGCGTGGCTTTTCATTCAGGCACCCCATCGATGTAGTTGGAAACAGTAGGGCTATGACTAGAATAATTTATATGTGTATTTTTTTACCTTGCTCATTTTCTAAAATGAGATCAGTAGGGCGAAAGGGCTTCCACACACCTGTTGTAAAACGGTTAGTTTTTTATGAAGATCTTGAAAATAACAAAGTAATGTTTATGGTTATCGTCCGACTAATATGCCCATGAGTGGAGCATCGCCAGGAATAAGCTGTAATCAAGAACTGATCTAACTCAAACTATCGTACGTGAAATTCAACAAAACGGTTCAGAACTTCAGAGCTATACGAAAAGCGCGGAATTGACAAAATGACGCGAGATTCGACAAAACTGTGAACATGCGAAACGTTTACTACGGGTTCTATAATAATGTGAATTCCAGGCACGCGACGTCACAGGGGAAGTCACGAGAAGGCGCGACATTGGGCGAGGCCGTGTGAAAAACTAATTTTGTAATGCATCGCAATAGGATGAAAGCGTTGTAAACCGAGACATTCGATACGAATTCGATCGATATCTATTAGGTTAATGAATGTATAATTGACGATGTGCGTCGTTACATTTGAGGACAACGAAATTAATCGATGAATACGGATTAAGCTACCATGGCCTAATGCCGAGCATGTAAATGACAACCGCCTTTCCACCGGTGGAAAGAACATACATATCGCTATCTACGCATCAGCTTACTTCATCAAAATTGTATGATCTCAACAACACGATTTATTTCTTGCTAATATGACAGTGTGGGTTACGATACCTTGTACAAAATAGTGGGGTAATCTTTAGATAATATGCGTAGAAATAAGGTAGCAGCACCTTTAGAGACTAACTTTACCTCTATTGCATTTTCAATATTTCAAATTATTTATAATCGAAAGCTTGTGCAATAAATGTAAATACGTAAATACAAAGGTAACACCTTGTTGACTAACTGTATAAGGATTAAAACAAGCTTTCGTATATCAAGTATACTTCATCAGGTGCAATGACTTGCACCTGATGAAGTATACTTGATATACAAAAGCTTGTGTTAATCTTTATACAGTTAGTCAACAAGGTGTTACCTTTGTATTTTTGTAATGTATGTGATCTTAATGAGGGTAGCCAATGTGGTACCATGAATTCCTCGATAGAAATGCACTATGACAATAACCTTAAACTTAACCTCTCATGGGACTCAGACCCATTTCGAACCCGCGACCTTTCGGTGATGAGTCCAGCCCGAGTCCCGCTCAACTAACTGCTTCCTCATTTACCACACTTTCTCTTTAAACAACCCGGACTATTGCCTATTGTGTATTATTTCGCAGTTGGCCATAAACGCGCCACAATTTCTTCCATTTTCATTTTCACCGAATCGCCCAGGTACTCCGCGACTACCACAATTAGGCAGACGAAATGAGACTATAAAGAGACTGTAAAGAAAATAACGCGTAACTAGAGAGACTGCTTTATGAGCGTGCTTTACGTGCGCGTCACCTCTATTTCGCGGCTTGTGTACAGAACAAGGATTTTGTCGATTGACCTCCGAGGTCGTCAACACTCGACGCAAAACATCAATCCATGAATCCATTTATAACCGCCGATCGATACGGTCTCCCTACGAATTGTCACTATTTTTATCTCCCCTTGGCACAGTGTAGGGTGACGTCACTCCTCATATTCAACAATCCATGCAACCACTGTCATTGCTGAATATATTACAAGCTTTCTCGACCACCTTCTCGACCACCTTCTCGACCACCTTCTCGACCACCTTCTCGACCATCTCCTCCACCACCTTCTCGACCACCTCCTCGACTATTTATTAACATTGTGACGTGATAAAAAACGTGACCGTTGTGAATAGCATCTGTGCATCATGTGATTGTTTTTGGAAAAATATCCAGATTATTTTTCATGAAAATTATATATCTATGATTTCCGACGTACATATATATCTGTAAACATTATATAATGTTATAATTCTTCTGCCTGTTATCACGACAATTATGCTATCCACTGCCAACTCCAAACCAACTGTTGTTCTTTTTTTGCCCCTTACTTTTATATCCCCATCCACTGACTCTCCCATCTTTCTCTTCTTTCCACACAACGATACCCGTAACTACCTCTATAAACCCCCCACAAATTCATGCACCCTTCTGACCAGTTATCCACACCAACTTCCGCTTCCACCTATCCTTTCCGTTATTTCCACACTAACTGACAGTCTTTATTTACCCATATTTACCTGCATATTTACCTCCTATCCCACCCTATACCCCTATGCACCCACAAACAGACGCACCCACCAGTCCATTCCCCCTAGATACACCCCTCCTCACCCACCAACATACGCTCCCACATCATCCTTTACCCTCTTTTTCACTCGTCTTGCCACTCCGCCGAAGCTATATTTACCGATCGATCGCCCCTTCCCCCCCTGTGAGCTTCTTCCCAAATGACGCCATCGTCGACACATCCACTGATCAAACCGCGTAACTATGCATTCACCCACCGTGATTACCATCACACCGAACCCTCGCTTGACGCGTGACGTGGCAGCGAAATGTCACTTATCCACCCTGACCCGAAATTACGTTGTCCTCAGTCACAGTGATCTATGGACTGTCATTACCTTATCATGTACATCAATCCTTCCAGTAAATAACACAACTAACTCCATTCATTATATAAGTCGCGCATCATCTATTGCATCTGATCTTATTCTCTCTTTTTGCTCCAAATTGAGTATCACTCTCTATATCCGTAATCAGTCAAACCTGCCCGAACGGCAACCTGTATTAAGCGGGCACCTGTCGTAACGGTCACTTCAAATTCCTCCCGCCATGTACACTAGTCAAAGTGTCGAACCTGGATTAAACAGCCACCTGTCTTAATGGCCACTTTTTCGTGATTCCCGTAAGTGGCCCCTGAATAGAGGTTTGACTGCATTTAGTGAACAAGACGTTAAAAAGACAAATTGATCAGTTTTTCAGTTTATGAGGGAATTGAGTTCAAAATCCTTGTCTTTGTTTTTCTTGGTCTTCACAACCTGTGACCTGTGTATAGAAATAATATTTAATTCTACGTTGCCACATGTCGTCTGCTATACGTATACGGCTGTCGTCAAACCACATCAGTTTCTCTCACCTTACAGGTACAGTTCTCCAGCGCGGGCCCTAAATTGAGAACACCCTGCCAATTGCGTTACAACAGCAAATAGCCTCTCGTGACTCGTGTAATTTGGATCTAAGTTAAAAACATATCTTCCCCAACTACTACATAATTCATTTTAAGGGTTGGTTGATTCCATCTTACTTAATATCGTCATATTTTATGTTAGAAGCCCAACTGAGAGTAAACACACGATATCTACGCTCGCTACATAAAACATTTTCTCTTTTGCATTATAGAAACAGGAAACTATGGGTTGTAGCTTTGTCGAATAAATATTTAATACAACTCTCTGGTCACTCGTGTAGGTGAGCATTATTACGATAAAATAAGCTTTCAAGAAATTGTTCGATTAAAGACGTATTTTCCATACCTGATAATCACAGATTGGGAGAATTATGCAACGTTGCAATTACCAATGTCATGCGTAGGCCTAGGTTGCCTAGATAAAAAGGGTAAAGGCGAGGTTTTAGTGCTACTTTATAATTTAATTATAATGTCACTCGCACGTACAACATTGCCCTGTTACATCCCTAATATATTTTTATCATAAACCATTCCACGACGAATTCTTCTCGATATTCAAGCACGAAAATCTTGCTCATTTCCGAACGTGGAAGGCACAGGGAAAAATCCCTGGTTTATGCCGGTTCGAACTCGCAACCACTTGCAGAAGAGCCAACGCTTTGAACCACTGCACCACCGGCGCCATACTAGATCAGTTGTTCCAAACTTTTCCTGGCGGTCTGGTACCGCTACCGAAATTTTTAAATATTTTACGGATTAAAAAGACCCACAAATATCTTAACGTTTAGTTACTATAGTACACGTATAAAATCTAGTCAAGTTGCGTACCAGTGCCCTTTTATTGCAAACAAAACAGAGGAAATTTGGGGATTACTCTGGTGCTTTACCCACGTTTTCATTATATATCGTCATAATAGTGAATTTTTTATGTATCCTGGCAAAGCATTGTCACAAACAAGAATCCATAATAGCGATAAGTGATCCAGAAAAGAGCGTCTTTTCTACTCACTTGCCATATTTTCAAAGGGAGGTAATTCACATCGCAGAGAAACGTTTTAGAAATTTCTAGAAAATTCTAGAACAAATTGTGATAATGCCGGGGTATTATCACGATAGCAACACACTCTCGCTAGAGACAGTATGATTCAATAGAGCAGAGGTCACAAACTGAGAGTTGTTTAAATTAGAATTATGAGCCTTGATTGTGAATAACGCATGGGGAGATTACTGGAGAGGAGATTGAAAGTGCCACTTGGTTAAAGTCGGTGATTAGTGTCATAGAGTACTAAAGTGCCTACGTCACTTCCCTGGCAACGCCCTTGACAACGACATTTGTGGTTCTAAACATTTCAGTCAATATGGCGGCTCAGACT
>WURV02186969.1:6702-28821 GCA_011762755.2 Epimenia babai | reverse complement strand
GTGTGGCCGTGTCCCTCTCGGGGCAACCCACAGCAGGTGTACTTGTGACCCTGGCATGACCTGTGGATGGTGTGGCCGTGTCCCTCTCGGGGCAACCCACAGCAGGTGTACTTGTGACCCTGGCATGACCTGTGGATGGTGTGGCCATGTCCCTCTCGGGGCAAGCCACAGCAGGTGTACTTGTGACCATGGCATGATCCGTGAATGGTGTGGCCGTGTCCCTCTCGGGGCAACCCACAGCAGGTGTACTTGTGACCATGGCATGATCCGTGGATGGTGTGGCCGTGTCCCGCTCGGAGCAACCCACAGCAGGTGTACTTGTGACCATGGCATGATCAGTGGATGGTGTGGCCGTGTCCCGCTCGGAGCAATTAGTACAAAAACAAATATATCGTGAGACCGCGTGCCAGAGTGCTGGAGTCGTCAAAATATAAAAATAAAAATTCATCGAATGTTTGACCGTTGCAAAGATGGGTATTACGATTCTAGGAAAGTTTCGCCCATCGATATAACGATAAATAGTCACCACGGCAATAGGAATGTGACAGAATAACGCGAGAGCTGATATCGCTAAGAGTGTCGCAGATATCCTCTTCTCTCCATCATGCATTTTCTTGGTGTCATTGACCGATGACGAGACATACTTGTTGTGGAATCTGTTTATACGTAGCTGTCGTATAAAGACGGCGTTCGACAACACCACACCGACCATCGGCGTGATGCTATTTGCTACGAATAAGATCCATTCCAGAACATACCTTTTGTAGATTTCCAAAGCTTCGTGATTTATGTTGTTAATGTTTTTTGGCATAAGGATAACCGATAATAATGCAGCGTACATAAGAATGACACATAAGCTACCTATAATAGCTTTATATTTCATGTTGCGGTTTACGAGACGTCGTCTACCAAATACGATGATATAGCGCTCAATTGAAATGACGGCGATGAGGGTGTTTGACGTGCTCGCTCCCAATCCTGTGAAAAAACGTATGAGTGGCCCACGCTGGTACAATGTCCCTGACGAGTAAAACAACACGATTGCCTGCAACGTGACGACGCACAGGACGATCGTGTCGCATACAGCGATTACCGTGAACATAACACGCGTTGTCACGACGCGAATAGGGCTGGCACGATATAGGAAGATAATCGTGAAGTTTCCGATGAATCCGAATGTAAGTATTGTGCATAGAATAGGAAAGACCACTTGCCCGACTGTTGACTTGATGAAACGAGTTGGTTGTAATTGGGTGGCATTGTCAGATGAATTAACAGTGTCCTGAGCCACAGTGATATTTAGAATAAACTGTTCCATTATATATAGGCAAGCTAGATAACTAAATCATACGTTTATACATGTTTGTTGTGCCATTATATAATGCTATTCTCTACACAGTGTACACTATATGCACTACAGTTTACACTATATACACTACAATATTCACTTTCCCAACTAGAATTTTAAGCATTCTAAATATTTTAAATATTCTCTTATATCTCAAAATTCAAATGAACTGAATATAGAACCTAGGCACAATAATAATTATGTTCATCGCTTCAATAAAACACACATCTCACTAAAACTGAAACAATCTAATATAACCACAATCTTCGAAATAACAGTAGAAAATAGATGATAGAAAATTGATCGCTCGCAAAATACCTTCGAAAACTTTCAATGTCCTTATTTATCAAAGTAACAGGTGTAGGTATGTACGTATTTTTATACTACACATGAAACTAGTCATTTCTACTTGGGAATAAACCACTATGCACATTTAGAATCTACAGATATAGGGGAATTTCAGACATGAAAATTAAATATACTAACAATTCCAGATTTGGATAAAATTTAGTAAATTAAAGAGCTAAAACACTAAAGAAGATTAACAATACTTTATACAATCTTTAAATTTCAGTGATGTCATCGTTGCAATAAAACAATGAACGTTTGTCTCGACACTATATATATATATATATATATACACTCTATAATGCTGACTAGTTATACTTGATATTATGTTAGGTTTCTTGATGTTTATTCGTGTCTATTTGTCACATTAATCTATTTTTTCTAAAAAATCACAAGATAAATTATTTCTTATCACAGCATAATGTGACAAAATTAAAATATGCTTAGTTAATTATGTCATTCAAAATAGATATGGTTTTAAAAGCAAGCCAAATTTTCATCCCAATCTGATAAGTTCTTCTAGACAGAATTAGTACATATATATATAGTACCTAACTGTGTATTATAAATTCAATGATGTTGAATTAATTAATAAGTAAATGAAATGTGGTAATGAAAATTTTCCCGAATTTCCCATCTATAACATTTGGATCAACCTTCTAACATAAAACTGACGATACACCATAAATTATTCACCAATATAATGAATATTTAGGAGTGTACACATACATGTATGCATACCAGATTACGAATCATTTGAATACACGTAACATCATGTGACTGTGAAAGGTCAATAGGGTTGTGTAAATGGAACAGGTCATTAGGCAGTAGGAGAAAGGGGTAGCTTTCACCGATTAGAGGTACATGATTGATTGGATTTATTACAAGACAATAGTAATAACATTAATGATAACATTCATTATGAATGTTGCATAAATGTGGGTCTGTGGCAACATTCTGCTTGTACAGATATCGAAATGATCAATATCGTCGATACCTACCTACATAATTTTGAGAGCGCATTTTCAGACTGAACTGAAGTAAGGGGATATTGAAATTCAATATGTTGGCTGCAGTTTATTTGTATGACATTGATATCTCCACAGTGGACAGTTTGAGACTTGAAATCCTTTTACATGTATTTTTAAACCCTCATTTCAGACTTTATAGACCCTATAATTTATATAAAAAATAAGATAATAATAATAATAATAATAACATAAAATTCATTTTGTTGACAAATATATTTAAACTGAACAAAACAAAAATGTTCTAAATACATACATACACTAGTGCAAAATTTGGGAAACTTTATTATTTACAAGATTTTTCATTTTAATGTCTTTTTTGTGCCGAGAAATAGAATACCTTGTTAAAATATTAACATTTTGTCTAAAGCATTAAGAACAAGAGGCCAAAGAAGCCTCAAGACGCTCAACTGAGAAAAAACAAGAGGCTAAAGAAGCGTCAAGATGCTCATCTGAAAAGAGAAAAAAAGAAAAAGACAAAACAAGAGGCCATCTTGATATTGGAATGAGAAGACAATAAGGAGACTGCCTGACATAAAAAACAAGAGGCAAAAGACACAGCGAGATGGAAATAACACTACTGTGTAAAACTGTCCCACCCATGCTAGAGTAGAAATGTAAATGAATGCAAAGCATGATAATGATAAAGAGTAGCAATAACTCACAGCTTGAGTACATCTTCCAAGAAGTATTCCTTCACATCAAACAGCGTGCCGGGAACTTCAAATAACAAAAACAAATTTTCTATCTACATTCGTTGAGATATGTCTCATGAATCAAATTACATCAGTATTTACTTTTTATAATGGTAACTCACAAAAAACACTTAATAGAGGTCAATATTTGTATATATACAATATATATATATATATATCAAAACAAGCAATATAGAAGTGACATATCATAAAGAACATGAGAGATGTGACAAATGTTCCAAAATATATTTCACATTTAACATCCTTCATAGACATGAAATGTGTTGAATCACATTTACTATAAATATATATGTGCTTGGTATTTACCCTGTAACATAGTACAGAATTCCAACATGAGCAATATCACCATGAATAAGGTCCATTTAAAATCCAAAATACACACTTGTACCCTTGATTAGGAACAACTTTTTTAACATGAAGGGCAAAGGTACAGTTAATACTGAAATACGAAGTCAAAAATGGATGGGTTGAATTCTGGTCAATACTTGATTCCGATTCGTCAACTGTGCCCTAAGTATGTTTGCATGGAACTGAGTGTAAATATGTCAACGATAAAGATGCCTCTTACAAACGTTTCTTCCCCCATGACTGTTGACCAAACTCAAGCAAGCTGCACATCTAACTACGATGTCACACTTTTTCACATGCTGAACACTCACTTGACACTACTGGGCAGCCGTTGAAGTAGTTCACGAACAGGTTAATGTTGACGGATGCGGACATTAGGATGAGTTTGAGAGCGGTGAACTTACGAAGTTGTTCACGCATACACACGAGAAGGAAGTCGCTGAAGCGATCACGTTCGTGTATCTCATCCTGTCATGGGGAATAACTCGGTTGAACAGTATGATAATTGGCACACGTCATATATACGATAAATACTAAGGTGGCCATTTTTATTTTCTATATACTCGTATATATACTCGTATACGTATGTAATATGTAAACATAGTGGCTTATTGATACTGGGCTGACGTTAGGGTAGTTAGACAACACCTATCCCATTCTCAACCGATGCTAGTCGAGTGATTATTTAGGGACCAACTCATTCTTGTCATGCCTCTGCTCTGTAGGTTGGTAAACTAAATGACTGACGAACAGAGATCTGTTAATGGGGGTAGCAATTGTGGTTGTCTGAATAACTGGAGAGAAATTGAACCATCCGTAGTCCCATCGATGAGACAGGTTTTTCTGTGTATTTCTCTTCAGACATCTGTCATCTCACGGACTCTGGCTGAGCGCTACAAAAATAGAGGACAGTGCGGCCTGATAGGACATTAGTCACCCTGGAATGATGCTATTATGCTATTATTAAGCTGGATAAGGGTTATGGTGTGATACTCATTTCTGTTAATATAACAGGGGGGCAGCTGACGCAGTGGTTAAAGTGTTTGACTTTGAATCCAGGGGTCCCTCATTCAATTCACACTCTAATCAGTATTAGGAATTGTGGCGTTTTCTGGGCTGAAGGCGCCATAGATTCCATTGCCCATGGGGTCTGGGTAGCCCTTGCAGTGTGGTTCTGTTAGGACTTTTCCCCCTGACGTTTGCTGTGCTTCAGATGCTCTATATACGATCTCTATATCCCTTACCTCCCCACTATGTAAATTTACTATCTGATTGTAAATAACCATTGACCTTCCATAGACTTAGCAGAGTGTATGACATATGTAGCTCATATGTAAACATTTGTAACCGGTGGCGTGAATGGAAGAAGGTCAATTGTTTGCCCAGACTCAGTGGGTTTTTCAAATAAGATGTTTTTTCCCCAACACCATATATAAGTGAGGTTAATCAAATTGTTGTGTTAACCACATAGGCTAGTGTTGCAAAGGGCCTTGAATGAAATTGGCCTACACAACGATTACCTCGGTAATCAGCCTATAAATGAATAAATAAATAATTAAGCTAGATGAGGGTTAGGGAGTGATACTCATTTCTGTTAATATAAATCCAAGACTTTTAAATGTGTATAATGGCTCAAATGTATTACTGAAGGCTAAAAATTGTGACAAATTCTTTAAAATCTTTTTAAAATTCTTTTGAAATTGAAATTTCAAAAGTAGCAGTTGATGTGATAATGGAATATAATATAAAATATGAAACACATCAGAGTAAAATGTAATTATCAGTATAGCTGTCAGCCACTTTTACCAAATGGGTAGGAAAAGGTAGCTCCATTAGTTGGGTGCTTTCCTAAAACCAGAAGGTCAAAGGTTCTAATCCTGGGCAATAGTAATCATGTTATTTTACAGTTGTATACTTAGCTAAGATAGTTTAATTTGGTTCACGTCATGAAATAATACATGAGTGTGAAAATTAAAGGAGGACCTTACTGGCATCTGGTAAAAAGGTGCACTTCCACATGACCTGTTAGATACTTTTCATTTCCTGTTATAAGGCATCATTTGACAAGCTGTGCTTGAGAGATTTAATAACAGGCGTAACATCTGACTCGGTGGATTATTGTAATAAAGAAGAGTACTCACAATAATCACGTGAGTAATGGCAGAGAGGGAATTACTACCGCCCATCAATGTTCTTAGTAGCACGCCATTGGTACAGAATGTTAGCAAGGTCTTTGGTGACACTCTACAACACGTATTCACAACTGCATCATCATACGCACCGCATCAAATACATTTAAGATTCATCGTGTTTTTGAGGTAATTCTAACATCATCGGTTCTGAAGGCTTCATGTTCTAAACTGTACCGGTTATAAACTTTGCGTGAAAGTTAAGTTAGGGATTTTACAATTTTCTATAAATCGCGAACTAAAATTCTACACGAAAATTTTTAAAAGATATCATTTTATTTATTTTTGATTACTTTGATTCGTGAAATTACGTATATATTACTATAATTACCTGTTAGCCCCACATTGCGAAATATAGAACCCGCAAAATCAATACCCTATACAGAATTTAATTGATTAGATGACGGGTCAAATTTTCCTAGAGAGATGACCACATTGCTAATGATAACCTGGGAGATGGGTAACTTCCAATCTATTGTGACAAACATACATAAAACTGATAAAGGGTAGCTCCCCCTGCCTCAATTACATTATTCAATATCATTTATTGCATTTTTATGTAATAAACTTGATGTTATATGATTTAACGTCATATTCATCTGCTGCTAACTTGCTCTCTAGACGGATCTGGTAACCGACTGCCTGGCCGATCTTCTCTCCCCTCTCGGCTGCCACGCGTTCAGCCACTGACAGGGCGGCAATACGACGAGGCTGAGTGCATATGATCCGACACGGCCGATTACGCGCGTTACAATCATCCAGTATCATTTGAGGGATCTGGATAGACAATAGTGTTATACAGCATACAAGCCAGATATATCAAGATGCGGCTTGCTGTTTATGCCATATATTAAAAAAAGAAAACAAAGTAATTACCTAGTAGAAACAAGAGTTCATGAACAAGTTCATTAACAAATCCATATCATCGTTTAGTCCATTAAAACAGCATGAGTGAACTGGTCTTATGAATCTGTTAGCTTATGTATTAAATTCTCACCAATCACCTCTGAGCAGTTGCTATCACAAATCAAAATAAAAGCTCATAAAAACTTCAAAATTAGATCCATTTTCAAAAGACCTCACTAAATCCTCCCTCACGATTCTCATCATGTACCTAACTAACTCTTCAACCTTTCACTGTCTTCTGGAATATTATTATTCAAATCAGCGGTTAATAACATAGCCTAACTTAACCAAAACATTCTAAAAAACTAGAGACCAATCTCTAATCTGGCACCTCTCCAAATGGCTTCAACACATCGTCAATCACCAACTCTCATCTTGCCTTAACCTAAACTCACTTCTTTCTTCAATTCAGTCTGCGTACTGAACCCAATATTGTGTTGAAAATTGCCTTACTTTCTGATTCTAATGATATACTAACTGGCCACTCAGGTAAATCATAAATACTTTTATCACTTGACCCGTCTGTTCTATTCGACACTAACGATCATATCCCGGCATTATAATTATATTACCATTGAAGGAACGGCGCTTAATTGGTTTCAATTGTACCTATCCAACGGATCCTTCTCTCTGCCCAGTGCCTATGTTTGCTCTCACCAATCTTCCTGCAGATCCCTGCGATATGGCATCCTTAATGGACCTCTTCTTTTTTAGCTCTTACACCATGTCACCGCATCATTTCCGAACATGGTCTATCAAGCCGCAATTTGTACACCCAACTATGGCTATCCACAAATAATGATGACCTGCAACAGCTCAAAACAGCCTCTTCTTAAGGAGAGGCATCTACAAAAAAACGAAACCAATCTGTTGTAACCTTGCCATACTGCCGCAAAACACTTCCTGACGTTTCCTTTAGCCTCCCCTTTCATGGTCAAATTTCAAACTCTGCAATTGGGATATTTCTATTTTATTAATCTCAGGTCTATCTCTTAATGTCTCTCAACCAGAATAGACCGATCCGGTTTCAAGGGGCAACCGTAGAGCAAAATTTCGGTCAGCCAATGGCATGCAAGTATATTTACAAGGTGATTCTGACGGTAACATCTGGGTACTTAGGTGAGACAAACTTTCACTGTGTGACAGTCATGTAATTGAATTTATTGAGTTTTATCCAGTATTTTATCATAAAATAAAAAGGTACCTAAGCATTGTTGTTACGACATATACATAAAAGTGACGGTGGATATACGGAAAAAATACAAGGAGTAACATTTGTTTTTAATGATTTGGCCATCAGTAGCTGCAAGACTGGTGCGGCTTGGTCTTTCAAACTGAACTCTCACTAAAACAATTTTAGATCACTGTTATCGGCGAACGATTCCAAGTCCGCCATTGTTTTAACTTGCATCGTTCACCAGCGTTGTTTGTCCGACCTGCCGGGGGTCATCATAGCAACCTGGATCGGTCTATTAAACACTTATCCATTCATTTATTACTTCCCCGATTAGATGCATGTAATTCCTTACTAAAGAATACTTCATCTAACGAAATATCTTGATTACAACAACTCCCTAATACTTCTGCCAATTTGCATGCCCATGCATTCCAAACACATTTCCCGACTTTAAAAGCACTTCACTGGTGTCCAATTTAATATGCTCTTCCCAACCTTGATATGCATCCACAATCTAGCTCCCTCTTGTCACGCTGACCTAATTACTGTTAATAAACCTCGTCATTATACTAGACAGTCTACACTTTTTCCTCATTCAATCCAGTCAAATGAATGCATTTTGCAGGTTGTTCGTTCCAGTGCATGGCTGCAGTTATTCTGTTCCGCTATGTCTTGTACAAGTTAATAACATATCTGAAAACAGGCCCTTTCAAACTTGCATTCCCCTCTCCATAATTTTATATATTCTTATATCATTTAATTGATGATATTTCGCCTCTGCTATACTGATTGTTTTCAATAAGTACTCGTAGTCGATATAGTTTTATATTAGCTTTTTAGGTCGATATCTGATTATTTAGGTAATTTCAGTGTATCTATAGATAACAATTACTATGCAAGCGTAAACTATTCAGAGTTTTTAGTTATGTAAACTGTATTCGACAGCTAGGCTCTTAAGTTTGTTGAATTAAAATATATCTCATATCATACTTGGGTGGTCTTTCCTGAGCCCGTTTCTCCCACGATCAACACTACTTGGTGGTTGTTGAGTGTCGACAAGATTTCTCGACATCTGCTGAAGATTGGGAGAGATTCGCGGAAGTGGCTGAACTCGGACTCACCCCGGCGCTGGGGAACTTGGGGAACACCATTGTTGAGTCGGCCAGTTGTTGTCTTGTACAACTCACGGGCAACTGCAATAAAGACTCTATAGAATTAGTACTTACCTCACAAAAGGTGGGCGCCAGTGGTTAGAAGCGTTGCCCTTCATGCGAGAAGTTGCCAGTTCAAACCGGCACAAACCAGGGATTTTTTCATGCGCCTTTCAAGATAGGAAATGAGTAAGATTTTCGTGCTTGAATATCGAGAAAGATTTGTTGTAAATGGTTTATTATAAAAATGTATTTGGGTTGTAACAGGGCAATGTTGTATATGCGACTGACATTTAATTATAAAGTAGCACCAAAACCTAGCCTTTTCCCTTTTTATATTAGGTGACAGAGTGTACAGCTCCAGGGGTAAGTGTTATATATGAGTTACTGTTTGTACAGCTCTTGCAAAACTCTTTTGAAGAGTTACATAGCATTTGAAAGATCCTGCAAAACTGTAATGAATTTTAGAGCATTTGTACAGCTCCCGCAAAAATGACATGATAGATCATAGATTATTTCTAGTTCTCACGTAGCCTGCATATAATACTAGTATAGCAGAAGAGATTAGTGTCATTTCAATACTGGAGTGACATTTCAAACAAATACTTAGTAAAGAGCAATGGAAAAGATGGTCACTATTTCAATTTGCCTTGAACTGAATTGATATCAGCCAAAATCTCCCAGAATAAGCAATTTTGTACATATTACTACATCCCAAAAACTTAAACTGGTAGATAACCCTGTAGTCTATCGCATAAATTTACTGGAAGGGTGATTACTTTAATATTATAGAAGGGTGGGCTCGTGGTAAGACTGTACACTTGCAGATAAAATATCGAGATGCAAACGATGTAGAGTAACCATTGGTGTTTTACATTGAATAATTACTAGTTGGGCGAAAAAGTGACGGAAAAACGCGACAAGGGACTAAACAAGGAAGTTAAGTAATGCCTTCAGCGGTTTATGTCCTTCATAATTACCTCCTATATTTCAAACAGGCAAAGGGAGATTATGCATATCGCCTCTTAAGCCATAAAGGGATATAGTAGATAACTATGTACTATATCGCATAAAACGTAAATAGGCAATAACGACATAAATAAGACAGAGTTAAACTCAAACCATCAATAGGCTGGGATCTCTCGAGTTTAGGGAGCCGTTCCTGTCGCTCGCGACTTGTTAGTGGGTATCGCTGCAGCAGCGTACTGATCTGTTGTCGTGACGACCGAATCAACTGAAAACTGGCTGGCACGTCAGTTTGTGAGCTGCTGTAAACCTTACGTATGGTGATGTAGCGGTTTATACCCTTCCTGCAACGTTATGTTCGCACGAAATGAGCAATCAAGTATTCACACTGCTTTCTACACTGAGAGTATCCAGGCATGCTGCAAGATGTGGCTAAATATACTAGTCGAGGGTAACGTGTGCTGGTACTGAGCGAGATGTGACATTGACCATCTTACTGTAGGTACTATGACATACAATACAACAGCATGGAATAATGGACTAACCAACGGAAATAATATTGTGATACAATAATTAACGCAGTAATAGACATAACAGACAGTTATAGATATGAAGAGATCACATGTTTAGTATATTACATTCCTCATTCGCGCGGTACTAACCCTTTGCTTTTAGATTTGAAACCAACATTCTGGGCGAGTCGATGGATGTAAGCTCTTTCTGTCGCCGACAAGGATGATGGAAATTCCTTTTCTACAAGATAATTAGCCAGTAATTATTATTTAAAATTAGAAAATACAAAGGTAATACCTTGTTGACTAACTATATAAGGATTAACACAAGCGTTCGTATATCAAGTATACTTTGTCAGGTGTAATGAGTGGGCAGAAGTGGCACACAGATTAAATACCTGACCAAAATCACGCTGTAACGACAAAGATCACAGAGGAGACAATAAAGGACATGATCGCAGCCACGACTGGAGTGGGAAGAAAACAACTTAAAATTAGACAAAGACTGTTTCAGTAAATTGGCTCTGTGCACTTCTAACGCTTTTGAAAGTTTATAAAATATTAAACAGTAATACTATATTAACAATAGAGAAATAAAAAAGGCTAGTACAATACACGGTGAACAAGAAATACTTGTACTTTTCATATATCATATACTCACAAACAACATTATATCAACCATAATTTAATGTTGTAATGCATATACGAGATACATAAAAATTAAAAAGTACAAATTCAAGGGTCTAACCCTGTATGGTGTCATCATTTTTGAATCGATCAAATGCAATGTTGACGGCAATCTTCACCTCTTCACCGATGCAGATGGTCTCATCACGTTTTGGGCCACGCGTATTATCTCCCGTGTCCATCGTAATAAGGACACGTTGACTTCACAACTCAAAAGTAAATGCTCTTTTCAACAAAAGGATATTTTAATTACTACGATAAGTCACTCTGGTGAGAATACTTATTTATTAACTGTATTATATAGATATATTTGATGTATTGTCTATTTCATCAAGCTGTTAACCAAGACAAGTTGCAACTTTTGTGATGCATCAATTTTGCAATTTTCGTGATATATTAACTGATACAGAATTGAGTAAAGTGCATAAAATTTATATAAAATGTATATAAGAAGCGATCATAAGAATGTAATCAATAAAGGAAAAATCCCAAAAATACGATGAAAAATGCTATGAAATAAATATGCGATATTTGTCATGCTACAAACTTTTACTTTAACTATACTTTTAAAATAGTTGGGTATTTGCCTCGAAAGCGTAGTGTATTGTATATAAAATACAAATGAAAACTTAAAAATTTTATAAAATATTACAAAAATTAACTTATTAAAAGTATAAAATTACGAGATAGTTATAGTGAATTATGTGGTGGGAATTCTTGTCATACAGTCATGCTTTTTCATTCTACCTTTGTTTCTGTCTGAGATAGCTCAAATGATATGCTGCACGAAGGTAAATTTTTGCCAAATAAAATAAAGGCGATCTTGTACAATTTGGAATGCCATTTTTATCTGAATTTATATTGAGAATGCGTTGATGTGGGGTTCGAATATATTGATGGACTTTACAACGATCACTTCTACTTCAACCTAAAAGATTGCGTATGTTTGTTTGTATATTCTCTTTATGGTCTATCTTAATCTCCCTCCTTGAATGTTATCTGCTAATGTTAACATATCACTTTTGACTATCTCATCTCTATAATTAATATACTTGTCAAAATTAATTAGGCACTGCCCATATACCTGATAAAAATAATAGGCGATATATACATCTAAGGGTAATATATCATTTTGATAAATATGAAATACTCACTATATAATGTATGTGTACATCAATCATGACATAAGTCCAGAGTATTTTTCTCTGATTTAAGGGTGATATTTTGTTTTCACCAGTCCCAAAAATTTTATTTGTGAAAAATTAAAAACTGTGTGACTAGATTATTCCATCATTGATTTTCACAAAAGATGGCATCAGTAACATGTATGACTGCCAGGTCCGCCTCCACTAGCTATCACTCCCTGGTAGTGTCGCTGAATGCTATCCATGAGGTGCTGAAAGTGCTGCTGGCAGATCCGGTGCCAAGCCTCAATCAGGGCCGCTCGCTGTTGTTGGAGTGTTGCAGGAGGCTTATTTCTGGCTAATATAGTAGTCTGGAACATGTCCCATCCATGTTCCCTGAGATTCAGGTCAGGAGATGTTGGGGGGAGGGACTCTATTCGCTCGATGGACTCATCCCTGAGGTTCTCGTTAATGACATTTCTACAGTGAAGGTGTACATTATCGTTCACATTAAAACAAAGTCAGGCCCAATTTTATTGGCTAGTGGCATCACAAAAGGGTTGATGATCTCGTCTCGATACCTAACTCCAGTCAGGGAAGCATTATGAATGACATGAAGACATGTACACCCAAGCATGATGCAGCCTCCGCCATCTCGGTCATGTTCAGCCACTGTGGCATGAGAATACCGCTCACTTGGACATCGCTACACTCGTATATACCTATCTTGTAAGGTCCAAACAGTACTGAGACTAATCAGTGAATAAAACTTGGTTCTACTGATGTTACACCTATGTAACGCATTTTTGGCACCATTCAATTCGGATTCGTCAATGGTCAAGACTCAGAGTGCATTGTTGGATGTCTTGAGCGTAATCCTGAAAAAAAAGTCTATTGCGGATGGTTTGTACGGAACGCATACTCCCGGAGGTCACGCCGGAGTCTTGTGGCAGTGATACTGATATTTGCTGGAGTAGGGGTAGTGACATAACAGTCACACGTAGCAGTTGCAACTCCCGGAGAGCAACTAGGAAAGTTCTACTTGCTGATCCAGTGCTTTGGTATCGCATACATGCTCTGGAGAATACACTTTGAGACACATTCAATTCTTCAGCCACGTCCCACTGATGCATAGCCCATTCCAGCATTCCCATTGCTCGAGCGAGGTTAACACCACTCATGTGGCGGCATTTGGCTATACAGGAGGCTCTTAGTCAAATAGTAGACATACTAAACAGCCATAAATAGTGGGCGAAAAAATGAGAAAATTAATCTCAATGACATATACAAAGAGACTAAATATTGAATAATCAAGTGTAATATGTAGATCACACAATTCATTTGGCCTAACCGGGGTCAATATATATTTTCCAGTATTCATGCGACATCCCAAGCTTACTATACTTGTATTATGCAAGTTATTACCCATACATTATATATACATTACGATTATATGGGTGAGCCCTAATTAATTTCCAGTAGAAGATATATGATATATAACACACCATTAACGACATCTGACTCATCTGATTGAATCTCATTTACTGCTACTGTCTGTTTCCTTTTAGTCATTATTCTACCCACCAAGTTACTTTCTTAAACAATTCTTCACTGATGTTATTGCTAGTCAAGAGATTGTTTATGCGTGATCCCAGTTATCTCAAGCCAAGCTGTTACGCCTTTATCGCAATATTTTGTAATTT
Source organism: Epimenia babai (assembly GCA_011762755.2). NCBI lineage: Eukaryota > Metazoa > Mollusca > Solenogastres > Cavibelonia > Epimeniidae > Epimenia > Epimenia babai. The sequence continues at coordinate 14,618 of WURV02186969.1, read as the reverse complement.
GCGCCATCTGTTTGCAGATGACTGCCCCCATAACTTTGCAAACTTGAGAAGTTAATATAACCTGCCTTCCAGCTAGTTCTCAGCTCTCCATTTGTCCTCTTTCCTTATAATTGGTGTGACATTTACACCCTCCCAGTAATTTGAAACTTCATATTCCAAAACTAAATACAAAATAAAGTATACTACAAGTTGAATTTCACCGTCTCACACTTTTGATGTTGTACAAGTCAAAGATCCAATTTTATTATAATTTATCAGAGACTAACCACAATTCAATCGGGACCTCCTAATGGACATTTTCGGAAATTGATAGGCAGCATCAACGTATTTACTATTTGCGTATATCAAATGTGACGTCAAAACGTCTAATTTTAGTTTGTGGTAAGTTAGTCTCAACTAGTTAAATCTCAATCGTGGTTGTTTGGAAAACCTTCAGAAGTATATTTCGGCGAAATAGTTTATTCAAAAAGGTGATCGAAAAAAAGGTGATCGAAAAAAGGTGACCCTCCTTACTATATTTACGCATGACTCATTGATAATGGTGTTCCAAATTGTATAGGACCGTCAAAAGTCCTTCTTAAAAACATATCCCTCTAGATTTTAGAAAATATCTTAAAAATAAAATTTCTTGACAACGAAATCGTCCTTGGCCTACCGACCATAACAAGGATAATCGAAATTTCTCGCCTTACGAAGTTACGTGCCGTTTAATCACTATAGTAAAGAAATGTTATTTCCATCGAATGAAATTGTAATTCAATAGATACAACTCAAAACGACAACATATAGCAAAGAGAGTAAATACTAATTTACTACCATCGTTAACTTTAAAATCGATTTATAAAGTATTTTCGTTTTACTAACTTACGGATTTCTCGTCTGCATATTCTACTTCCTTTTCACTTATGAGCGCATTCAATTTCAATGGAATAACATGAATGGCGGAAAAAATATAGTGAAATTCGGAAACCGTGATCTAATCGATCACACAGCATTATTCGATGTTATCCGTAGATAACACGATGGCAATGGTCAGTATATATTGAGGATCTGATTCAATAGAACTCATTAAATAAGTAATATATTTTATAAGCATGAGGAAACTTCGCCAAATTTTCAGTTATGTCAATAATCAGGTATGATCCGATACTAGTACATATTAAATAAAGTAAATCGCTATTATTGGAATACAAATAAGATATTGAAGTTTGCAATTTTTACTGTGCTTATCTCTAATCCATGTGTATTTGCCAACATTTTTTCTTTATCGATATTTCTCCTATTCTTATACTGCATTACCTAATATTGCTCTCCTACTACACTGTAAATCTATACAATTATAGACACCCCAGGCCTATAAATAGATTACTGATTAATATAAAATGAAATTAAATTTTACTGATTTATAGTGCCCTTTTAACACATGGCTATCAAAGACACTTTACAAATTTATGGTTAATATGATTAACTAGAAACACAAGGAATACGGTTGATAATCGAACTCTGTATACATAATTAAATCGAATATTGTAGGCATGGGCTATTAAGCGTATTTACTGAGATGAAGTGGGCCTAACCGCTAGGATAATAAGTACAATTAAATATGATGACTGACCACAGACCAGTGTCCAATCTGACCGACAAACGTGTCACTGCTGAAAGAGCTCTCACCATTTTCTTTCAGACAGGACTTTTCATGCAAATGTCAATCATTCATCTTCATTTGTGCACTTTCTTTCTCACGGTGTGCCACAAGGCAGTATTTTGGGGCCTCTTCTTTTAATACTATACACAGCTTCGCTTCACTCAGCATTTCGATTCACTTTATTGCCGATTACATACAGCTTCAGTGTGAAATGATGGCGAAAAACTGAATTTATCCTAATCATCCCAATATCTCGCTGAAAATCAATTCCTTCACTCTCAATCTGAATGGTTCTAGTATGTCCCCTTTGAAACATGTTCAAAATCTTTACGCTATATTTGATAAGCACATGACTTTTGATCAACGTATATCATGCAGTCATGCTATTTCTGAGAAACATTGCATCCGTAAAGAAGTTTTTGCCTCGATCATCTCTTGTTCACAATTTCATTTCCTCTCTTGAACTCTGCAATATGTTGGACTCTTCACTGCCTAAATTCTGTCGACTTCAAAAGATCCAAAATTCCGCTGCCAAGCTCATAAGAATGCAGTCTGAGCATGTTATCTTCTAAAATCCTTGTACTGGTTACCTACTGTTTATGACTGTCTTCATTCAAATAGCCCAAGTTACATAAACTTATTCTAAACATACATAAACAATTCCATATCCGCGTCAATCTAACATTCAGATCCTCATGCACTCTAGTCTCTCGTACATGTACAATCAGACCTGGACTGTCATTTTAGCCGCTCACTATGGGACACATTACCTATTTCATTGACGTCCAAAAACTGCAACCATTTCCGGGCATCTCTCAAAACATTTGTTCGTCACTTGGTCTGGTGCTCATCCAACTGAACCACAAAGGCCTATTCCCCCAGCGCATTTTGCTATTTAACGCCCTTTTTACAACACACTGATATATTAAGTCTGTATCAGGTTTTTTGTGTGCATTTTTTCTCCCGTGATTTATAGAACGACTGTTCTGCCGTTGTAGGTCAGTTTGCCTTTTTAGTACAGTTTGCACCAGCCGTCGACAGTCGTCATCAGGTTGCGAGTTGGGGCCCCATCAACTGATTTTCTCTGAGTAATTCTCCTGTTATTCATGAACAATTACAATGTTAACTATCCAGTGATAGCATGTTGCTTGTCACTAATCTGTAGTATGAAAAAGATACCTTAGCTCCCTAATGAAAGAAGATGACAAAACAGTAAAATATTTTTTAATCAAGGTGACATGTATCCGATGAAACAGTTATGTATTTAAATGATTTAAAGTGCCAAATAAGTCTAAAACATTACAAAATAAAAAATATTCACATGAACAATAGCCAAAAAAATCACCAATGAAGACAAAAAACAGTCCATGAGTACTGCAGTACTCATTTATCTAGCTCGATTTTAGCATTTTTCAGAGCATCAATTGCAGCTTTTCCTTCTTCTGTTTCATGGAGGTCATTCTCGTTGTCCTGAAAATGTACAAGCCATATGGATATCGGCGCTTACAGTGATAATTTTGCCTGCCAAATCTCCTACAAAGTATGCTGTAAAACTACCACTTTCACTATGTTTTCAAGTATAATATTGAGTAGTGCTCGGAATCAAGTAAGTAGAGCTGCCAGCTTTCCCACCAGAAGTTCATGGTTTGAATCAAATGCATAACGAAAAATTTTACTGCACCCTATAAAACACACTGGGACAAAATTCTCATGCCTTTAATATTGGAAAATATTTGAGTGAATAAGTTCACTATTATGGTATACATGGCTGTGAATGACATAATAATCATTAAGAAAGTGTAGAGAAACATGCTAATTCATACACATCACACATATTAATCCTTAAAATAAGACTTCAATGTAACAAATTATAATTATTAATACTTAGCTAATGAGTAAAATCCATAAAGTCTATTCCTACAGTGGTTCAAATGAACTTTAAAAGGCCATTTACAGCAATATAGTTTATTGATATGCAGTTTGCCATGTGATTTTCATGCGATAAAATAAAGATGGCAGGTGCAAATTTTGAATTTGAGTTAAAATTATAAATTTTACCTGGATGTAACTGCTGTTATAATCACCACCATCACAGTTAGTGACAATTCATTATGTCATAAAAAGTAATATCCTCCATGATTCGATGTTTACATGGTCGTTCTATGACAGTGCTGGTTTGTCACATCCCACAAAGTTGTTTGCGGAAGCAGTGATTTAATTTTGGTTATGACATTCAAAGTCAACATTTTAAATCAGTACATCAAGTGTACGGACAATTATTATCACGTGATAGTGACGTATTGGATATCAATACACTATTAGATGATTGGGCGCAAGAAATAGCGTTGATTAGAGCTCTGTTAAAAACCTGTATTTCTTGAAATTACTGAAGAGATTTATTTTAAATGACAATTTTAATGTACTATTGCTAGAAATAGTTGCTAGAAGTTGTTGCAAGAAATATAGCTGAGTAAATGCCTTATAACAATTACCAGAATGTTCTGTAGTTCATTAATAGAAGCCTGCAGTCGTCGTTTGGTGTCAGGAATCATTGCAAGTGACTCTTCGTACACCTCTATCTGAAATGCCAACTCAATTAATATAAAAACATACTCGACTAATGATGGTTATAGGCTCTACCAACTTTGAGATGTGATACAAATTGTGAGTGATGGTGTAACTAGTAACATATAACATTTTTTCATAAACTTTTCAGTCAGTAATCAAGTACAGTGAAACCTGCTTTAACGACCACTCGTATACAGCGACCACTCGTCTTAAGCAACCGCCTTTCGGCGGTCCCGAACGTTTTCTTATATAAGTACACTCACTGTATTAAGCGACCACCTGTCTTAAGCGACCTTTTTATGCCGGTGCCGCGGACGGTCGCTTAATACAGGTTTCACTGTACTCACAATATAAAAACCCACAATAAACAGTTGCCATTTTGCTGATTACTGTTGATTTCTGTGTCAGTATCTGTGAGTTTAATTTAATGTCACTATCTCTTTTCCATACAAATCCCAGAACAACATCACCAATGTCTCAATTTGAAATAATGTGCACATAGACGTAAAAACACTTCTGCTATTGATTTTGATCAACATTGGTGTAAGAAACACAATGATCACAGATAGAAGATGTGGCTATGTGCATGACTCCATCATTAAAATCAAAATCTGAAATGTAATTCATCAAAAAACATGTAACTAAGATGGTGGACATATTTAAATAATAAGGCCGTAGTCTGCAATCAATTTCCCCCTACACCACCTGACCTAGACCATAATTTGCATGTGATGTTGATATGGTGGTAGACAATGTGGTTCTGTTAATTGATGGGGAGAAATGCACATTAGCTACCCCCATCGACATCACATTAATTCAGAAAACACCGCAAAACCAGCCAATTAATTTACTGTATAGTCCATCATGGTTGTACAGATATCTGTGTATATCGCTGGCATGATATACAGACTTTAAATATCAGTGGTTCTCAAAAATGGTGTTAAATACCTGAAGGCACAGGAGAAAGCTTGTCCCTGTAGCACAGTTGGGAGAGTACTAGACCAGTTATCTGGAGGTCGTGGCTTCGATCCCATCAGAGGTATAAGTTTTTTTCTGTGTATTTCTCTACAATAATTTACATAGTCACAATCATTGCTTCACCTGTTTCTTTATGTCATACTCATCTTTTCCACCAGCTTTCATGGTTTCTACTTTTGTATTCAAGCTTTCAGCTTCATTCGTGTACATAACTTTCTCTTTGGCTATCCTACAAATGTATTACATAACAGTAATATGTTAACAAATTGCATTTTATTTTCGTCTTGTCAAAGGATTATTCCTGACCATCAGCATTAATAACCATTAGCTGATATTGGAATTTACAATATAAGGCACATAGTTAATTTAAGATATTCAACTTGACTGTCTATATTGTGCTGCAAAAATGGATTAATATGAAACACAAAGGATCCAGTTCATTGACCAATACTTTAAGTAAATTTAGTTCATACCCACAAAAATGAGCCACAGAGGTGTAACCACTTTTCTATGTCTACAATATATTATTGCTGACTCACATGGTTACCATAATGGGATATAACAACTGATCCAAGTCTCTAAACACAATTTCATTGCGTTTAGACAATTGTTAAGATAATGTACCCAATATAAACAAAACTATGTAATTTTTTACCAAATATGCTACTTAAGTGTGGGATACTAGATATTTGTTAAATATTACTCAATTGTGATTGGGATATAATAATATAAGGAATGGGCCAATTTGATGTCAACATCTCTGACTCCTACAGATAGTAATGCCAACGGCAACATTGGCTAATTTGATGGTATTATTTTACTATTACACCCACAAACTTTCTAGCATTAATTTACAGTATCGCGGTATAATTTGCTGTTATGAAACATGTTTAAGGAAAACAGGTACATTAGGGTTAGTTCAGGGTTAGGTTTAGTATTAGGGTTAGGTTATGGTTAGTAATGGGATTCTGACTCTGATCTGTACAGTGCATACCTCGCGCTGCGAGTATTATCGCACTTTCCAAAAAGGGAAAAAGGAGAAATTTCAATATCAGAAGAGTGTGAGGGCAATGAAACATAGAGGAGTCCAGCCTCAAGATGTGAACCTTAGGCTCATGAGCCCATGCTGGAATGTTGCAAGATTGGCGGCGTTCGTGATAGATATTGGTAGTGCATAGTGGAATATGGTGGAATAAGGATTAGGGTAGATTTTAAGGTTCGTTTGTGTCGTGAAGATTAGTGTTAGAATTTGTATAGAAAGTAATGTGAAAGTTTCAGGTTAGAGGGGATTATTACTAAAAAACGGTTAATTTCCGGAGATTTCAAGTATCAGATTCGTTCAAAACACACCAAAAACAGCCAGAAAAATATGACATGAATTTGTTACTAAAATCTATGTGGATTTAATAGTAAAAATTCACAAATTTGACTTGACATGACTGTGTGACTGCGGTATAATTGATAATGATATTGATAAACTAATAATCTTGTACTATAAACTAGCACCTTTTAACAACTCCTGTTTTAATCTTAAGCTGTTTGATACGCGGGTCTTGCGACATTACTTTTATAGGTATATAAAAGATATTTTAGGTTACTCTATGGATTTTATCAATCAATGAGTCACTGTTAGACTATGTTTAATGTTCAGTAAACGGAGGGTTGCCAGAGACACCGATCAGGTCGTCATCCCAAATTTATAATCAAACGCGGTAAGAGTTGTTTCCCTTTGAAGTCCTTAGAATCGTAGCGCGCTTTGACTCGATAAACAACACGAATACCTAATATCTTCTCACCTATCACGTTTAAATATAACTGCGGCAATCAGCGAACCACGGCGCTGCATCTGATTACTTCGAAACAAAAAACAACAATCACCTAATTAGTTAGGCCCACTAAAATTCACAATGTCTATAAATGAAAAACATAAAAAGGTATCCATCATCCATGCCATAATTTTTTTACCTTGTAATGATAATTGTTTAGTAAATAGTTATATAAATTGCATAAAGTAGTAAGAATAATGCTATTGTTAAGAGCACTGGTCTACTCTTTACCAATTATGGCCGAGAATACTTCTTTAACCCTATGGAGTATAATTTTACACAAAAAGTTATTGTGTTTTATTACTTTTTAAGTATTTGTTAAAAAATCTATTATCACGTCTGAAGTAATAGTCGTGTCGTGTGACTTCATTTAATCAGATAAAAGAATGGCTGGAATTTATATACATTGATGAAGAGATCCCATCTTATGATATCAACCAAAAAACCATCGATCACCTATACACGATGATGACAAACAATCAAACACAAGATCACGACACACAACTCCACATAGAGCATATGAGGCATAAAGCCAAGGAGTATGATGCAGAAGGTATGATTTTGGTACTTGTCCTAATAAGAAGATGAAAAGTAATACACAAAAAACCTTTAACTCTGATGTAACTCGAACTCACAAAATCGAGGTAATCGGTCTGGTGCTTAACCCGACTGAGCTACAGGGGCAGACTTTCTTCTGATATTAAAATATTTACCACCAGTTTGAGGAGATACCATTACTTAAAGTCTTTATCCCATACCAGCAATATACACAGATATCTGTGACAAGCATGGTAAACTAAAAATTTAATTGAGGATTTTTCGTGGTGTTTGCTAATAGCTATAGTTAATGCTATATTAACGTAACCATAATCGGAGGAATGATTGTGGTTTCTAAGTAA
>WURV02186958.1:0-12734 GCA_011762755.2 Epimenia babai | reverse complement strand
AGACAACTTGTCCAGCTTGATACCTCTACAATTGAATAACGCAAAAAATTTCATAGTATTATGACGGGTATAATAATACGGTTTAATTAGTTCTTGACGAGCATTGATAAAGTATGGACATGACATGATGTAATGATATTCGTCGCCAATGTCGGCAGATTGACAGAGTGGGCAGGTTCTCTGGTGCCGCGGGACATTTGCGTAACGACCGGTTTGAACGGGCAAATAGTGGTTAGTAACTCTGAAGCGGCACATAGATATACGACCGGCGGGCGGCAAGTTAAGGAGGTAATCTTCCAACGCGAATGAATTTTTAAACAAGCGATATGTGATACAGACCGGTGATTCCATGATGGACGACTTCCACTGCTGAATGTACTGATCACATAGTAAAGTCTTAACGCGTGATCTAAGACAGGACACCCCGAAGGGAAGTTCCTGCCTCTCCCAAATATATGATAGGCCGATATGGTCGAGTGTAGATTTAATACAGGTGATCCATCGAGAATGGAGATGGCCCACCGAGTGAAGATAGTAGAGAAGCTGATATACAGTACTGGAAAGTTTACACCCCGTGAACTGGAGCAGACTAGCCCAGAAGCATACAACAGAGCATATAGCGTCAAGGCCCACGGGGAATTCACCAGTCTCACCGTAGACCATTAACGAAGGCGTTGTCTGACGGATATGGAGGATACTCTTACAAAAACTCAAATGAAATTTGTTAATATCAAAACAATTGTCTATGGCCCATATTTGGGAGCCGTACAGAAGGACGGGTTTTATTGCTGTATGAAAGATATCAAGCTGTATATCAATTGGAAGGTTGAGCACTTTGGTCTTTTGACGAGCTGCAAATTGCGCCCTATTAGCATACCCAATGTTTCGATGTATTGCCAATTTAAAATTGCCATTATAGTTAAAATAAGACCCAAATAGAGAAAATCAAAGACTACTTAGACTTTTGATTCATCAATAAAAAAATCGCTGATTTCTTAACTTTCCCACAGGAAAAAGAGACAACTTCGCATTTTGAAGGATTTGGTTGTAAATGCCACTTACTGCAATACTCATGAAGACGGTCAATACACACCTGCAAATTTTGGGGAGATTCCGAGAGAATTACAACATCGTATGTACCAGGCTACATTGACCCTAAATACAACGGGAAAAACACAGTTGGTTTGCATGGTATTTCAACCAAGTATCGACGGCTTTACCAATTGAGCTATTCCTATCCCTAATTTTAATTTTATGTACCATGCATTTCAAAAGAAAACGTCCCTATGCAAGGATTCCAATAACACTGCTGTAATATCAAATGATCTTCCAAAATCTAGGTATTCAAGCATTCGTTGGAGACAATGTCTATACGGGGCAGCAATTTTTGACTAGCAGCCATGTTCAATAACCTACTTGTCAAACTGAATGTGTATCCATGCGTGGTTTCAGGTGGTGGATATAGTTGGTGATTATAGGGGCATATAAAATAATTGGGTATGAATACGGGGATACAAGATGACTGAATAAGTGAGGCTCCGTGATTTCAGTCGACGCACTTGAGATATCTGGATGAATCAGTGGACAGATTATGTCTACATGAATCAAGTCATTGTATCTGCTGCCTTGTTGAATCGCATCACTCTGTCCTCTGTTTGCATGATTCGAGTCACGGTTGTGACTATCGAAAAATCTATCTGCCTAAATTGAGTATTTCGGAGTTGCCAGAATGACCGGTGTTTCCACAGCTAGTGTCAATAACGAGTGGAAAACAATCAAGCGTCCTTACGTTCAGCAGGACGCAGATCCCGGATGTTGAGAACTTCGGTATTGTTATTAGCCGCACGCATTGGCCACTCTCTCCTGAAAATTCGCACAAAAACAAGTAGACCCAAGTGGAGTAGTCCACTTACAAGGTTTGCATATACTTTAGACATCGATATAACATTAACTCAACCTTACACAATCTGCAATTAAAAAATTAATCTCAAAATATATTATAAACAATACACTAGAGGCCTGAATCACATAAATGTTAGTGAAAATTAACTATGAAAAAGTGAATTAGGATATTAAGGGGATTCCCACATATCACTTCAAGTCAACTGAAGGTCAATCACACAATAAGTATCATGAGGGTGGCCACTAGAATGGTTACCGAAAATTCTTCATTAGAATGATGTCTGCTCAGTGTGGACAATACACACAAGTACACATAAAATAATCCCGTCTATTTTGCAACTATCAATTGAATTTTCGATAGACTTATTATATTTAGCGACTTAAGTACCCCAGCCGACAGTTTTAATGTGAATTCAAAACAAAGAATTGTCATTATCTACAAAATTTACCCGGAACTACAGCCACAGTCAAGCAAATTCCACATGCAAATTCACTATGCAAGGCCAACCCTGCTGCCAAATTTCGAGTCAAATTTCAAAGATTACTGTTTAAATTTTTTTTGTTACCACACCAACAACCATCATACAGGCATACAATGATTGTAATTGGAAGTCAACATAATAAAACAGTGGATTCACCATAAATAATTAACCAGTTAAACAGAGAAATCCAGACTTGTATTTATAAAATTTCACGAAGAATCACATTTGTCAGGTATACCTTGTGGGATAAATTAAACATCACCACCTCAATGACTGGCCGTGAACTAAGAACTAAAACTGTCCGTATCATATATTATGCTGGCTGAACTAAGTTTCTACAGTACGCGTTAACGCATATCCGGCTAACATTAGGAGAGCTATAGGCCTACGCTCGCTATACGCTATAATTGTGACTGAGACAATAATTTGATGAATTACTCGAAGCGGGATATACCGTATTTACTGGCTTTTAATCATTATTTAGTGATTACTTGAATTTGCCCAGGCTCGGATTTTTCCCCGAGGCCAAATTTTGTAATGCTAATGGGGTTCGCTAACTTCATTTTTTTGTACTTTCCGCAATTTAGATTATGGCGTTGTAGCCTACTTCTTCTTTATTGTTGCTTACTCCGTCATTTACAAATACTGCCTTTTTGGTTTGTGCTTCTGATGTTAATACAAGTCATTTAATGAATAGAACAAGCGTAAAATTATTGCTAAATTTATCCAAAGTTAAGCCTTTGTGGGGTGAACAGACGATTAATCTTGAATTACAAACGTAGCCTGTCATAATATGAGGAAAAAAGGCCGACCGACCCCATTAATAAACAAATAACAGCCACAGGTCACTTTCATATTTTCGCCTAATGCTACTATAATTCCAACACGACGTTAATGGGGTAGCCATGCGGTTCCTTGAATAGCTGGAAATTTAGGATGCCACTCACAAGAGTGACAACGAAAAGATTTCGTCGAGAGAATCGTGAAAGAACTCAAAAATCACGAAAATCGTTTGTAGACAAAAGTATCGACTACGCTACGCAATATTACTTGTCCGAGGTGTGACCCAGAAACCAAGGCAGAAATTTCTGCAAGGCCAGCGACAACACCGACAAAAGTGACAAATAATAGTAATTGTTATTAATCAATGACCGAACAATGCAAGCGTCGTGTAAAAAGCGCCCAGCAGTTGGCTGACAAAATACAAGCAAAACTCCTGACTGCTGAGTCAAAACCTAAAATAACCTTTTCCAATATGCTAAAAAGATATGATATAGGTGATAAAGATGGCAGTGCTATGAGGATAAAAAATAAAAAAAACTGACGATGCATGCTAACAATATTGTGAAAAAAAAATTGTGTTGCCAATGCACATGACTTTGTCGACCTCAATAACATAAACAAAAAAGATCTCCATGATGGTTTGCACCTCCAAGTAGACGTTAATCTTGACGTCGGATCGATCGGAGTACGTCAGAGTAGCAGGCGGTTACGGAGGGGCTATGACAGGAGCAATACTCCTCGTGAGAAACAAACTGCTAGACACTCAATTTCCTTCACATAAGCTTTAAACCTTTATATTGTCCCAAGCAAATATATTGCGATAGAATTAACATATGTATTCTCTCCATAGAATATTTCGTCTGTACCCTAGATATTTGCTTCATTTTCAAGTTGAACTTGCTAATGAGTGGATTATAATGAGTACATTGAGTGGGAGACTGAAAGTCCATCTTCTATAATGAAACACTCCCAGAACGTCGATGCGTGGGAGCGACTTGTGCATATCCTGGATACTTTACCTCAGTTATGCAGCTTAGCGTCTTTTGTGTCATCGGTTCATCATGCCGTCGGTCCATTCCGTAACAATTGTCTTCGTTTCTGATGTGTGAAGGTTACCACCTTGTGTAGTTGGATTCGTTTAAGGTGGGATGAGTAAGAATTGTGTAGGTGTTGTTAAGAGTTGATTGGTTTGAAGTTGTAGAAGTGTAGAATATATAAGTAGGTGTCTAGTCTTAGAGAGGCATTCGAAATTACTTTCGTCTCGTAGAATATATAAGTAGGTGTCTAGTCTTAGAGAGGCATTCGAAATTACTTTTGTCTCGTAAAGTTTACGCCAAGTGTATGTCTACGCTTTGGGAGACCACTTAGTTCATTATATTTTAACCTATGCTGCAGTAGCAAATAGGTAAATAAGTGTTTGTTTACGCTTTAGTAGACCACTTGGTTAATTGTAGTTGAAAGTGTAAGTTAACTTTACGCTGTGATAAACTTATCCTAAGTGTGTGTTAACGTTTTGGTAAGCCACTTGATTGATTGTAGTTGAAAATGTACGTTAAGTTTACACTGTGGTAAACTTATCCTAAATGTGTGTTTACATTTTGGTAGACCACTTGGCTAATTGTAGTTGAAAGTGTACGTTAAGTTTACACTGTGGTAAACTTATCGTAAGTGTGTCTCCGCTTTTTTAGAACACATACTAGATGAATGTAATTGAAGACTACGTTGTAGTAGGTCGATTGATATTGTAAGTCTACGTTGAGGTAGAGGTAAAACGTAACTATAAGAATGCTATTAACCTATCAGAGGAAACGTGTACAGGGTGAATTAAATCATACATGTTATTTCCCCAATTATATTGAGATATACCCAGAGTAGAGATAGAATGCGTAATTGAACTATGATTGGAGATAAATATGATTCATAAAGTTTCTATATTCAATCCGTAAATGTTAAGAAATATGAGCAAAGAGGAATATAAGTGTCGCTGATTATTTTTGACCACAACAGAGTAAAAAAGGCCTATTGTTATGTTTTAATTTCTTATACTGAATTAAAACTAACAAAATTATACTGAAAAAGCACGACTCAGTGTGAGGACTCTATCTTTAATTATAATCACAAATAATAATCCCTGCTCGCTAATAACATTGTAACACTAGCAGTTACTAAACGCTTCCACGGAATTGGAACCTAATCAGTACAGTATTATTCTATCGTCTAAAACGCGATGTTAACTTTACGACTTGTACGATTAATAGAAACGTAAGAATTTGAGACACCGGCTTTTTATAAGCTACGGTGCAGACTCTATCGAAACCATAGAATATTCGATATGATGCAATATTTAGAAGGCTAAATATATCGAGCCAATCCTAGTAACGTAGGCGTGGTGCGACGTAATTGGCACGTTCGCGAACAATCGAAGGGATTACCCGTTTGCGGCGAGTATATTCCTACCCGGTTAAATACAGTATGTTACACTGTGGAACCGGAAAGCTACGGATCGACTCCACTTTATCCTGTCCTGGTTTCACTCCATCGTTAGGCACTCGTAGTCCAAAGAAAGTAATTTCTGGTACGCCAAAAATGCCCTTGTGGCTATTTACTGTCAGTCCCCGAGTATGCTACAGTTTCTCTCCCTTTAAAACGCGAGTCGATCTAAAAAGAACAAAAACATTATAAATCAAGTCTCTCGACTGGTTTCCTTCTTGTCGAACTCCGTTCGTGTTATGGACCGTAGAATGACGTAGCCGATCTTGTTCCTGCTGGATGCTCTTTCGTATGCACTTGTACTTGGCTGGAAGGCTTGACTGGCGATGACTTCTTAGGAGAAGGTCTTGACTGGCCGTTTCTCCAATCAAGGTCCTTGGGCGGCACTTTGGCACTGGGTGGTTCACCGGGTTCCACCTCTTTATTGTAATGGGAGTCGTACTTTCTTTGAAGTCTGAACGTCTTTGACTAGTACGTGGAAGTGATCTAACGTCTTTGTAACTGTTGCAGGAATCCACTTACGACTTGTGGCGACTGTCTGCTGGTCAGGAGGGATGAATGCATACTGCCTCACCCACTCGTAGCTGGGTTGCGTCCGCCTGCCTTGGTTTATACGGTTGGACATCTGTGATTGATGTCTCTGCGCGAATCTCATTTTCGTGGGTACCAGGATGTCGATCTTCATTCTGATCTGGCGATTGGTATGGAGTTCACTTGGAGAGAATCCGCTGTCCAGTGTGCGACGATACTGCATTGAGAATTCGGTCACAGCTTGGCGAGGTGGTAGACTTCTTGACTGCTTGTTTGAACGTCTGTGCCATCCGCTCGGCAGCACCGTCTGTAGCGGGGTGATAGGGAGAATCCGTGAGATGCGTGATTCGTCACTCCTTGCACCAGGTCTGAAAATCTTCTGTGGCGAACTTAGTTGCGTTGTCGGTGACAATCACGTGAGGATAACCGAAGATGGCGAAGTCTTGGTCAAGCAGTTCTGTCGTACTCTTGGTCGACATTGCGCGTCCACCATAACCAACCAATTGGCTCCCTTGAAGTTGATGGCACGGTCGATATGGAGGCGACTCCATGGCTTCTCCGGTAACATTCATGGATGAAGAGGTGCCTTTGGTGGATTACAATAATGTTCAGCAGACGATCTGCAATTTCTTTCTGTAGTGACGATTTCTTCATCGAGTTTTGGCCAGTGAACTGCACTCCCACAGAACCGTCGAGTAGGCACCCGCTGCACTCGGTAAGCGAGCCGCCAGGCTCTGAAATCTTTCGACTTCACTTTGACTTGAATCTTTGACTTGATTTCTATGTGGGGATCGTGGCCTTTCCCCACTCAGGCTCTTCTTTTGAGGCCATCCATCCAGCAAGTAATGTAGAACGGTTGAAAATGACTGGATCTTTAGAGGATTCCCGTTTGAAGGTGTCGGCATTCGCTGGCGTAATGTCCGTGCTGAGCTTTTGAATGGCGCAGACCGTGTTTACGTCAGCGTCACCTTCCTCCCAGTCGAAATTGACGTCAGAGCCGCAGGGGAGACGACGACTAAGTGCATCAGCGTAGACGCGTTTTTTGGTTTCTCAGTACACTATTTCGTAGTTGAATTGACTTGTAGAGCCTATCTTGCAAGTCGATTGGCTGCGATGGCTGGTGTTTCTTTACTTGGCGCGAGCATTGCGACCAGAGGTTTGTGATCCATCACTAGGATGATGTGTCTTCCGTACAGGTACTGGTAGTACTTCTTCTGCCCATATATGATCGCCAAAGCCTCTTTCTGGATCAGACTGTTTCCTTGAGCCTTTGTGAGCGTCTTGGATGCGTTGGCGAGTGGTCGTTCACTGCGGTCTGTGTACCAGTGGAGAGTACCAGCACATCATCCGTGGCTAGTGCCCCTTCAGACTTCTGAAGGCTTGATCTTGCTGTGGACCCCAAGACCAAGGTGTGACTTTTTTCAAAAGACGGTATACAAAATAGTGGCTCTGAAAGTACAGCATGATTATGCAGTAATTTGGAATAGAATTGCACGGACTCGAGGAAGGCTCGTAGGCTCCACGTCAGTGGGTCTCGGCATTTGTAAAACCGCTTCATGTCATGTCACGTGACCGTGATATTCGACTCTTTCTTCGGCGAATTCGCATTTTTGTAGTCTGCAGCGAAGATTTTTGTCTTGTAGTCTTTGTAGTAGACAACGTAAGTTTGCCACGTGTTTGTCTTCGGTTTAGCCACTGACGAGTATGTCATCGAGGTAGACTGCTACTCCCGATAGATCCATCGTCAGATTGTCCATTACTTCTTGGAAATAACCTGGAGACGACTTTGTGCCGAATGGAAGTCTTTTCTGTAACAAGACCCCTTTGGTTGTACTGAGAGCGAGTTTCTTTTGACTCTCCGCTCAGAGTGATATTTGGTTGTAAGCATCGGCCAGGTCGATCTTGGTGAAGCAAAAACCACCGCCCAGTTTTCGTAGTGTCTTCCGGTTGCGGCATCGGATGTCAGTGCATCTAAAGTTGCTCATTTATTGTACAGAAGTAATCACCGCAAACGCGTAGTTTCGGTTTCTGATCTCGAGCAGATTTTCGTACGGCCACTACTGGTGTACCGTATTCATTGAATTGTACAGCTTCCCAAACGCTTTTTTTCTATGCTGTCTTTATATGCTTTATTTGAATCCTCGGTAATTGCGAGTGCCACTGTTCTCGCCTTTCTTAATACTTCGTCTTTAAAGACGTCTTGAAACTCTTTACATAATTGTTCGCACCTCGACTTGAGACTTGTATTAATTTTCTTGACGCTGTCGCCACTTGATTTTGCGTACAAGATTTTGTCAAGTAAGATTTCAAGATTGAAAATCGCTTCTCTGTCCAGTACGTTCAAGCCTTGAATGTTCCTTACTGTATTTTGTAATATTGCTGACTAACCAGCATTTTGTTGTTTCGTTTCAGCTGTTAAACTTCCCGTTACAGCTAGTTTGTGTTCTTGCCGATTCGTACTGTGCGTTGCGGAGATCCGAGTTTCTTCCACACTTCCGTAGAGACGACGTTGCCCGTGGTTGCCGTGTCCAGTTCCATTATTTGACTGTGACCGGATATTTCCACTGGGACTGTAAGTTTTCCTCTCGCCGACTTGCCTTGTAGAACTGCTTGGACGACTCCTACCTTTGTATTTTCTTGCAGGTTTTTCCCGTTTTATTCAAGCATGCCGGTTTGATGTGTCCTATTTTCAAAAAATTCAAACACGTTACATTTTTCAATCGGCAGTCTGGTGCTTTGTGGCCTTGTTTAAAACATCTGTAGCACCTTAGTGGTGTATTTACACTTGGTTTATTCTTGACGAAATTCGCCGTTGCAGTTGGTTGCTGAGTGTTACATTTCCCTGTCTTTGCGATTTTATGTACTTCCTAGGTCTGTCCGTGGATGGTTTCCTTTACTGCAATTGCACTGTCTTCGATCTCCTGTTCAAACTTTACACAGTCCGGGAAGTTACGAGTGTCGCCCATCTCACGGAATATGGCTTTGAGTACTGTTTCATTTTTAACGCAGCAAATGAATTTAGTTTTGAATGCATTGTCTAATGGATCTATAACTGCAGAGAAATCGCATTTCTATGCCTTGGAGCGAATTCTATTTTCTAACTGTTCGATAGACTCACCCGATTTTCGGCTAATATCCGACTAGAATTTGTGTCGTTCTCGCATTACGTACTTGGCACGCTGAACTGTATATCCATGAATGTGACGATTTCATCCATGGTAAGATCGTTGATGTCTTTTTTATTTTTCTGTTCAGACAGTGTTTTCAGCATGTTGTAGATATGCGGTGACTGACTTGTCAAGAAATGTTGAGCTCGCCGACTCTCTGGTATACTATTAGCATTGCAGTGTGTTAAAAATCTGCTGTAATAGTCTTTTCAGAGTTCGTTTTAGGTGTTGAAAACTTCAAATTTCGGTGCTGCCATAGAGGTTGTTGTTGTTGTTGAAGTTTTCTGAGTTAGCTCCTTCATTGTCTGTAGCAGAGCTGCTTTTTCTTCAGCATTTCGCTGTTTTTCTTCTGCATTTCGCTGTTTCGCTTTTGCATAGTTTCCATTTTTTGTTCATGTTGCTCCTGCAACATCTGGATAATTGACTTTAAGTCTTCTGCCACCGTTGTCAGTATTCACCGGTAATGAATTCTCGATGGACGATATCAGCGGAGAATGTTTTGACTTGAACGACAAATACGAACGAATGTCCACGGTACCGACACACACGAGTAATTTACAGTTCGAAATAGCCGCGACTCCAATTATGTTATGTTTTAATTTGAATTAAAACTAACACAAGATTTACTGAACAAGTACGATTCGTTTGAGTATTCTATCTTTAATTATAATCACAAAGTAATAACAATCTCAGCTTATGACACTTTAACACTAGCAGTTATTAAACGGTTACACGTAATTGGAATCTAATCAATACCGTTTGATTCTATCGTCTAAATCACGATGTTAACTTTATGACTTGTATGATAGTAGGAACACTGTAATTTGAGACACCGGCTTTTTATAAGCTACTGGACAGACTTATCGAACAAATAGAATATTCGACATGACGCAATAGTATGAGTAAACAACATCGAGCCAATCGATGTTAATGTGGGCGTGGCGCGACGTCATTGACACGTTCGCGAACCCTCGAAAGGATTCTTCGTTTCCGGCGAGAATCTTCCTAACCCTTTAAATCCAGTATGTTACAAATATATAGAAAAAAATTATCTACCAGAAAATACTGTGGCTGTGGTGGGCGACGTGACTAGAAGGGAGAACTTCATTAAGATCAGTATCGGGTGGTTGGACTGGATATCTGAAAGCGATAAAATCCACATTTAACATGCGCTCAATGGAGGGATGTTTCCATCCACATCGGCACATCGGTGATAAGGATACTATTAAAGTCGACGGTTTTTGCGAACAAACCAATACAGCCTACGAATTCCAAGGTTGTTTCTGGCACGGCTGTTCCAGCTGTTACAGCGGTGATACGATAAATCCGAAAAATCAAATGGACATGTTGACAGTTCGAAATAAGACTGAGGAGAAAAACAAAAGAATAAGAACTGCGTGTTATAATCTCGCTGAAATATATGAATGTGATTTGAAGAACAACAAAGACTTTAAAAAATATGTATATGGTTGATCACCCTAGAGAAATAGTTCAACCATTAAACCCGAGAGACGCATTTTTCGGAGGGCGTACCAATGTTACGAAACTGACGTATGATTTCAAAGAAAATGAAACATGTCGATACGTGGATTTCGTAAGCCTTTATCCAATCGTACAATACTACAACAAATATCCCGTGGGTCATCCAAAGAAAATATTGAACCCCCAGGAGCACGATGAAAAGTGGTTTGGGTTTATAAAATGTAAAATGTTACCACCACAACATTTATACCATCCGGTACTGCCGACAAAAATATTATGCGGTGATGCTGACAAACTTATATTCACTCTATGTCAAGCGTGTGCCGTGAATTAACAGGTGCAGTGTAATCACAGCGACACTGAAAGAGCCATCATCGGGACTTGGTGTACGAATGAAATTAAAAAGGCTCTCCACAAGGGTTATAGGATTTTAAAGATATACGAGGTATGGCATTTCGAGAAGACATCTACTGATCTGTTCAAAGAATACGTTAAAAATTCATGAAGATCAAGATGGAAAGTTCTCCTTTAACGACGGGACCTGGTTGTAAATACAAATCTGAACAGCATCTCAAAAGAATGTATATAAAACTTTAGGTATCAAGCTCGGGGAAATAAAACCTAATCCTGGGATGCGGGCTATCAGTAAGTTCTGCCTGAATGGTTTGTGGGGGAAATTCGGGCAGCGGAATAACTTGAAGAAAACAGAGTACGTCACTGAACCTTAGGTATTTTATAAAATATATTTGAATGATACTATAGACAATATAAATATCCAATTCATCAAGGAAGATATAGTGCAAATGACTTATAACTTGAAAGATCAATTTGTAGACAATAGTAATTCTACTAACATCTTTATAGCAGCGTTTACAACGAGTTACGCTAGGATGATGTTGTAGGATGTCTTGGATAAACTAGGTGATTAGGTCCTCGGTTACGATGCAGACAGTGTTTGGTACGTCGATAGACCCGATGAAAGAAACGATAGAAACAGGTGATCACTTGGGTGATATGACGGACGAAATAGATGGAGACAAAACCCGTACTGGTGTGGTAGTCGTCCCAAGAGTTACGCGTACACGACGAACGGTGGTAAGTGTTTGTAAAGTCAAGGGGTTAACACTCAATTACAAAATCACTCGCATATTAAGTATGGATAGCATGAGAGATCTCATCAATCGGGAAAGAAAAAGTATCACGATCGTCAACGAGAACATGATTACGCGTGAGAAATGGGGGTAGCGTGGTCAATCGACATCAAGAAAAGATTTAGATTTAAGGATATGTCACGACAAACGACGCATCGTGGAAATTGAGTCTCTATATGAAAGACAGGAAGTTGATAAATATACATCGTTTGACCATTTTTGAATGAATTGATCTCTAAGGATAGATTTGATTTTTAGACGTAAGCATCCAACACTACAGTGGACTGTTTGATACAACCACAATGATGACATGCCGGATGAATCAAGAATATGTTTGACATGTAGCAGCCAGTGAGAAGTAATTAATGATTGACCATGAAGATAATACAGAAACCTGTAGAATATAGACGAAAGGTTACATGTTAAAGGGTCAACCAACTGTGCCCAGTAGCAGATTAGAGAGCTGTTGTTTTCAATTTCTATGGGTATTTCACCGAGTTCACCAAATATCATGATTGACGGAGTACTTTGACGCAAGTTAAGTACATTTTTGCAATAACGAAGGTGAAATAGATTGATTCTAGATGAGCTTTCTGATGCCCATATCTGACTTCCGTAAGTTAAAACAGGTTTTACGGCCGTGTGAAACAGATCTAGCTGCATATCAACGGGTAATTGTAAAGTTTTAGTTTTTTGTCTGGCTGAAAATTGAGCTTTGCGGGCTTGTGATGCATTTTTCTCGATAG
>WURV02186947.1:0-12735 GCA_011762755.2 Epimenia babai | reverse complement strand
CGCGACCTGCTGCGTCCCCACATTGACTATCTCTCCACGGTCGTCAATGTCTGGAAGCTCAACGCTGTGCAGGGGATTGCCGTGCAGGACACCTCGGGCAAGCCGATTCACGGCCAGTCAGTGGCAGACCTGGAACATCTCGGCAAGCGAATGGAAGCGATCAACGCCGAGGAACAGGCCGCCAAGCGCGAAGCCGTCGCCAACCTGCGGGCCGAGGTCGTCAGCGGCTTTGACCGCGTGGCGCGCGAGGCGACCGGTTACAACTTCCACGCCGCGGTCAAGGTCATGGAAGACCTGGTAAAGGGCCAGGTGTTCGACGACTCGATGGACAACCAGACCGACACCGCCGAGTCGATTCGCACCCTCGCGGTGGACCGCCTGGCACAGTTGCGACTCGCCGCCGAATTCATGGATCAGTTCGTGTCGGCTGTCGGTCGCGCGCGTGACCTGGAGTTGCTGAAGCCAGCCAACCTCGACAATGATTGGGGCAGCAAGCTCACGGTCGACAAGCTGCAACCGGCTGCGGCCGGGCGCCTGGCGATGATCCGCCTCGTCTACCGCGGTGACGCACGCGAGTATCCGTTGTCGGTGCTGACCGGCGACGAGTTCTACGCCTTCGCCAACGAGGTGATGAAGCTCGAAGCCTCGCGCGACGTCAAACTCTTGCAGGGCGCCGCCATCGCCATGCTGGAGCGTGGCGCGCCCGGCAACTGCCTGCTGCTGCTGAAGAACGCGCAGTCGGCCGCGAGTGGCAGCAAGAAGGCCGAACTGCGCGAACTCTACGCCTGGGCGTTGCTGGTCAAGGGCCAGACCCTGCTGGCAGCCGGTAATGGCGCGGGTGCCAAAACGCTGTTCGACGAGTTCAAGCGCTCGTACTCCGACACGGCTGCCTACAAGTTTGCGACCACCGCTCCGGCCGACCGCCCGCTCGGTCGCTGATGACCCCGGTGTCTACACCCGGAATTCCGACACCCACCGAGCCGCCAGCGACAGCGACGGCGACGACACCCGGGTCCCGGGTACCGCTGCTCGTGCGTGGCGAACGTGTCGTTGCTGCTGTTCTTGCGGCTGGCGTGGTCTTATGGGCCATCTGGCTCGCCATCACCTGGCCGACCGATAGCGTGCGCGTTGTCCACAACGAGTTCGCCCCGCCGGCCATCTACCACCTGGTCGTCGACATCAATCGGGACTCGTGGCGCCGCATGACGCTGATTCCCGGGCTCGGCGAGAAGACTGCGCGTGGCATTGTGGCCGATCGCGAGGCCAACGGTTTCTTCCCAGACGTAGACGCCCTCACCCGCGTCCATGGTATCGGCCCCCGCAGCCTCGAGCGCTGGCGGGAGTACCTCAGGGCCGGACCCGCCAATGGCATCCAGACCCGCCCCGGGGACGGCAACTCTCCCGTCGGTTCCGACTGACCCCGCGAGTGCGCCAACGGCGATCCGAATCGATCTTTCCCGCACCCGACGGATCGGTTACACCCGCGGTGTTCCCGGCAGGACATCAGCCACCTGATCGCCATGGCGACCGCCAAACCAGTTCGCATCACCACCGTTTCCCTGCACAACGGATCGCCGGTGATGGCGCTTGCTCTGGATGAAGCGCGCGGGCTCGTCTATTCCGGCGATACCAACGGGCGCATCGTCGCATGGCACCTGCCGCGGTTTCTCGATGGCACGGGCAAAGCGCCGAAGCCCGAGCCCGTCTTCGAACTCGAGGAAGACGGCGCCGTCTACTCGTTGATCACCGGGCGCAAGGGCAAGACCGACCTGCTGATCGCTGGCGGTGCGTTCGGCCGCCTCTCGGTCTACGGGCGCGAGAAGGGGCAGGCGCGCACCCACATGCCACTCGCCGGTGTCGATGGTGCCGTGCGGGACATGCAGTTCACGACTCGTCACGGCTGGCTCTATGCTGTTACGCAACAGGGTCAACTCGCGGCCTTCGAGATTGAAACCGGCAAGCGGTTGCTCGCTGAGTCTACCGGCATGCCGGGCAGTTATTCGGTCAGCGCCCGCGATGAGTTGCCGCCGAACACCGCAATGGTCGCGGTTGGCGGATCCGAAGGGACGCTCTCGATCTTCCAGCACGGCCCCGGCGGTCTGACCCGTATCCGTTCGCACAACCTCGGCGAACAGGTGATCTACGACACGACGTTCGTGCACTCCAACGAGTACATCGCGCCGTACCTCACGCCCGGCGTGGTGCTCGCCGGTTCCGACGGCAACGTCTACATCCAGGGCGAGTTGGACCCGACCCCGCTGCAGGTTGGCGAAGACCAGGGCCAGACCTACGCGCTCGCCGTCACCCCCGATGGCCGCTACGTGTTGACCGGCGGCGAGGCCGACGTGGTCAGCATGCGCGACCTCAAGACCAACAAGGTGGTCCACCGCATCAAGGGACACACTGGTACGGTCTGGAAGCTGGCGCTCACCGCCGACGGCCGTTTCGGCCTGGTCGGTGATTCAGCCGGGAACGTCCACGTTCACGACCTCGGCGACCGTGCGTGACCCGGCTGTGTCTGTCTGCAACGTCGAACCCGGTCCGAGCCGCAACGTGAGCAGCCGCCCGCGCATCACATGTTGATCCAGTTCCGGTCCGAGCCGCGCACGTCACAGTCTGTCCGGGACTGGAATTCGAACCAGTTCCGGTCCGAGCCCCGCACGTGAGTAAGGGGCCAACCAGCCGCGCATCGGAAAGTGACAGTCGGGCCGCAGGCCCGCAACTATGGGATTCGCGAGACGGTTCCGGTCGTCGAAGCCAAACCGGTTGGCCGCTTGCTCACCAGCGCGACTCGGACCGGAACTGAATCGAAGTGTGATTTCCCGGACAGACGGGCGTGGATCGGATCACGTGTGCTGGCCGCGCATGTATTCCGTGGTGACGCCGGGATCGAATGACTGACCACCTCCGTCCGATGAGAGGTGGTCAGCAGTCGATGGAACTCTCTCTCGTGGTCCGCGGGGCGGATCGCATCGCGGGTCGGGGTCAACGCACGTAGTAGTGGAACTCGAACGTCAGCGTGCGGCTCTTGCCGGAGTCCACCGTGAGGTCCCACGTGACTTCCGAGTGCCCGTTGGCCTGCGCGAGGTTGCGATCGTTCCAGTCCCCCGCGTTGAAGTCGTCGGGCCGGATGTTCGCGTCGTCGCTTGCAGACGTCACCTTGCCGCCGATGGTTATGTCATGTTTGCATGCTTCTATCCTGTATCCTCTATTGTATCCTGTCTATATCCCACTCATCATGTTGTGTATCCTAATTGTATCCTCGCAGCAAAAAAAGGCTGTTGTCCTCACTGCACGAGTTCATCCAGGGGAAAGTAACTCTAGCTGGATGATGAAAGGCTTCTTAGATTTCTTGTTGGGCACATCAGCTGATGCCCAGGTCAGCATGTGATTGGTTAAAAATGTTCTTTACTTGTAGTGCTTGAAATGTTATTGTATCGAAGTCTATTTCATATTTTTAATGTAACGTGTTTTTTATTTTTGGGAACAGCGCATCATGCCCAGGTCAGCATGTGAACTAAATTATGGTAAAAAATATTCTTTACTTAAATCACCCAGAAATGTTATTGGATTAAAGTCCCAGATTTATAAATGACACCGTTTCATCTATCTCCATTACGGGCTAAGGTAAAAATTTTATATTTTAAATGACACCGTTTCATCTATCTCTATCGCAGGCTAAGGTAAAACTTTTATATTTTAAAAGATACTGTTTCATATATCACCATTACAGGCTAAGGTAAAACTTTTATATTTTATATGACACCGTTTCATGTATCTCCATTGCAGGTACTTCGTGACATGTTTATATTTAAAATCGTCCCAATGTTGAATCCGGATGGGGTAATCGTGGGAAACTACCGGTGTTCTCTCTCCGGTCGTGACCTCAACAGGAACTACCGGACCAAACTCAAGGACGCCTTTCCATCCGTGTGGCATACACGTAATATGATCAATAGGTAATACCCTCGTATAGCTAACGATTCATGATATTACAGGTAACACCCTCGTATAGCTAATGATTAATGATATTACAGGTAACACCCTCGTATAGCTAACGATTAATGATATTACAGGTAACATCCTTGTATAACTAATGATTAAGGATATTACAGGTAACATCCTCGTATAGCTAACGATTCATGATATTACAGGTAACACCCTCGTATAGCTAATCATTAATGATATAACAGGTAACACCCTCGTATAGCTAATGATTAATGATATAACAGGTAACACCCTCGTATAGCTAATGATTAATGATATTACAGGTAACTTCCTCGTATAGCTAACGATTCATGATATTACAGGTAACACCCTCGTATAGCTAATCATTAATGATATTACAGTTAACACCCTCCTATAGGTAATGATTAATGATATTACAGGTAGCACCCTCGTATAGCTAGCGTGATGGCCAATTATGGCAACCGTGAGTTAAATTCCAACCTTTCTCTACCTACATACATACATCGACAGACTTCTTGAAGAAAGGGAAGTAATCGTGTATTGTGATCTGCATGGCCACAGTCGGAAACAAAATGTCTTCATCTACGGCTGCGAGAACAGATACGATCCAATGAAGCGCCTGAGAGAGAGAATATTCCCCGCCATGCTCAGCAAGAACGCCAGCGACAAGGTATTCGCAGGAATATGTCGACTCTTTCTAATTTCATCACGGTGTCGTTACGATTAAGTATATAGACAGATTATTGATCAAACATATCACTGCATTTGTATGCGCATAAATGAGAGAAAGAAAGAAAGAAAGGAAGAAAGGAAGGAAGGAAGTTTATTTCTCAGATATGTGCACACAGTAATACAAAAAACCAATGTGATATAGAAGCATGGAATAAGCATATGAAATAAGAAAAACAGTGTTTGTGCCTGAGAAAGGGAAGGTGAAAGACATTTGACGTATAGTACCACCCCCCTAAAAACTATTTTAAATTTCGTTAAAAAAAGTAATTACACTAAACATTTGAAATAATTATTAGTTGTACAGTATATACATATTTGACATGATTTAGTATTGCATAACATAGGCAAAAACTTTGTTGCTTGCAGTTCAAGTTCGAGTCGTGTAAATTCAAGGTGCAGAAGAATAAAGAAGGAACTGGACGGGTCGTCATGTGGAACCTGGGCATTCTTAACAGCTTCACGATGGAAGTAAGTGTTTCTCATAGCGCTTTCATGTGTTCCGATTTGTTGAACGTGGGGAAGTGTTTCTCATAGCACCTTCACGTGTTACGATATATTGAACGTGGGGAAGTGTTTCTCATAGCACCTTCACGTGTTCTGATATATTGAACGTGGGTAAGTGTTTCTCATAGCACCTTCACGTGTTCTGATATATTGAACGTTGGGAAGTGTTTCTCATAGCACCTTCACGTGTTCTGATATATTGAACGTGGAGAAGTGTTTTTCTCATAGCAACAGAACTTTGATTGGTCAAATACAATTTTTTGGAAATTACGTACCTGTCTGTAGCCAGCAACAGCGGTGATCTAGAACCTTGTTAGCCATTACAGTATGGTTACATGAGGACTCCTCTGACGTCTGTCCCTCTTATATATCGGTGCCGCGGATGCTCTCTGTATGATCCCTGGCACTATATCTTCTCTATCTTAGGATCTCATTGTACAGTACCACCTACTCTTACCGACAGCGATGTGTGCTACATATGTCAGCTGTCTGGAATTGGCATTTGTAAACCATCAAAGATCAACTTTTTACTGAGATTCGGTGCTTTTCCATTGCGTCGTTTCTCCGCCTCTCTTATAAGTTTGACTAATCCGTTTGTCATGTTAACAGCAGGGGGGCTAACTTTGTAAAGGAACAGGAATGACCATGACAATGATTTCCTCGCTAATGTCCCTATTTCTCACTAATTCATGACTTTAAGACCCCAGTAAAAGACCTATCTTTTTTACCGCCATTTACGTTATGCACTGTAACAATTGTTTCATTCATGTTCCTCTAATTCATATCAGCTTTACATTTAGCCTGCGAAGCGCATTTGAGTTATACATTAATGAAAGCCTTCAGATTCATGTACACTTGATCTTGTGTAACAACCATGAATCCATATAGTGTTTTTCGAGGAAAGATGTCAATTTGCATTTTCTTTTCAGAATTGAGAAATGTATCTATAATGCTCAGTTTGTGTAGCGACATTTCAGTTATTTAAAAATCATGTTATTTTTAATAATTTTACACGTAGATAGAAGCTTTAAGTGTTTCACTCATGTTAATACTATAACCTTCATATCAGGCGACTTTCTGTGGATCAAGTCTCGGCAGACGGAAGGGATCCCACTTCAACATCTCGGACTACGAGCAAATGGGGTTCCACTTCCTGGATACTTTACTGGACTATTGTGATCCGGATGGAACAAAAGTAATGGATAATGTATTTTGTTAATAAAAACGGTCATAATGATGAAATACCAAAAGCATGAAGGTTGTTAAGGCCGATTGGGCTCCATGAATACTAAAGAAAAATGCAAGACTGACCTTGAAACTTCTTGGCTTATTCATATACGAGCATGAGCATGAGCATTCAAATCTTCTTGAATATGTTTCTTCACTTATTCCCTAAGTTTGTGGGCTAGAGTTACCCCATTTGTCAGGGCCATTATTTGTCTTTGACAAGGCTAACATGTATAATAAATCTGAGTTACATGGGTGAAGCAACACACAAGACCACCGAGTCTGGGTAGACACTTGACCTTTATCCACTCACACCACTGGTTCCAAATGCCTTCAGACAGCCTAAATATGTCTAGTTTGTTTTATATACACTAACTCTATGTGGGGGCAGTTAGCATAGTGGCTAAAGCATTTGACTTTGAATCCAGAGGATCCTGGTTCAATTATCGCTTCAGCCACTATACTACCCGTGGCACTTTTGGGGCAGAAAGCACCTCACACTTTTGTGTCCACGTGTGTCTGGGTAGCCTTTGCAGCGTGGTTCTGTTAAGTCTTTCTCCAGCTGATGTTGCTGTTATTCATATGTTCTATGGATGGTCTCTACGTTGCTTACCTCCCCGCTACGTCATCATCTCATTGTTAATAACCATTAACTATCACAGACTTAGCGGAATGCGTGACCTACGTAGCCCATATGTAGACATTTGGAACCAGTGTCGTGAACGAGAAGTCCATTTTCTGCCCAGACGAAGTGGGTTTTTCACACTAGGTGTTCCTCCATTTGCTAGGAGGAATGGCTCACTCAAGGGAGGATCAGCAATCAGTTTGTGGCGATTCTGAATATCAAGGGGAAATAACATCATGCGGTGCTCACTGGCATCTGTTACAGAACTAATTCCTTCAATGACTTGTTGTGAACTATAATTTATCAAACATTCCATAAATATCACACTTTTTACAGTAGTGTGTGACTTGTCATATATTATTTCATGCTTTCTTCAATGCACTCACTGAGCAATGGTAAAGTTTGTTCTTTCATTCCTAAATGTTCTTAATACTCACTTCTCTGATGCTTGATGCACGTGCCAATGTTGTCATCATTACTGTGGCGTCTGCCATCTGTCTGTGTGTTCTAACATTGATATTATTTTTTTGGGAGCCTGGGGCCAAGGTGGTTAGCTTAGAACTCAGACCAGAGGGTTTGACACCTGTCTCAGTCCTTCTGGACCGAGCAGCGGATGGCTGCAGTTTCTCACAGTAGCTGGCATGTCCTATCTTTTCAACTAAGGGCTATAATTAGAAAAGAATTTGTGAGTTACATACTCACGGCAATATGATATGTATCTTTAAACGCAGCGGTGAATTTTTTGCAAACTTTGAAATTAATCATCACAGGTTAAAGTATGGATCTACTTAATTTCTCTATTATAAGCTGACGTTCCTAATGGTAAAGGAAGTCATAATGACTACATTAATTAATCCAATGGCTATACTTTTGAAAGAGGTGAGCGGCTACTTTTGGGCCACTAGCGACCATTCCCAGTGTCTGCTCGAAAGGTATTATCTTCTGTTCTAAGTTTGTCTGTTCGAGAGGTATTATCCTGTGTTCTAAGTTTTATCACAATATAATGTAAGTGGTCACAGCTTTTTGTTGCACATATGTTGCACATGTCACTTGTTGTGTAGTTCACCTGTTGCACGCCACCACCATGACTTTATTATAATTCGTACTAATCAGAAGTTCTTCCAAACTTCTTCCAAACTCCTTGACCAAGTTGGGGGAATTCTTCCGATCAATGGCTACATAATTATAAGCCAAAAAAATACTAACCCAAAAGCCCTGAAATTTGTATGTGTATTGGTATTGCTTAGAGGGTGTAGTGACTGAAATTTCTGGATTTTCCCATTAATAAGATTCTCATCCAATAACCCTTCTTATTTCATAACCCATCTGCATGACTCAGTTGGAAAGTTTATCATAATTCTAATGCCCATAACTTCTATGTCTATGAAATCATAAAATATTTCTTTAATTTCTTTAATCATTAATATTTCGCTCATTAAGCGAAACTTATTGCACAGTCCGGTGTCAATGTTCACGGTGTTACAATTGATGATGATACTGAGAGCTGTTACAGAGCCACTATCCCTACTTACATGAGAAGGGTTCTCTCATATGACTTCTTTATAAATTGCAAATTGTGTTCCAGGCTATAACAATATAGTAACAATAAAGAATCACTTGATATTACAGCAAACATTTATTGGACACAATGTAAAACCAACATTTATTGGACACAATGTAAAACCAACATTTCTTGGACACGATGTAAAACCAACATTTATTGGACACGATGTAAAACCAACATTTATTGGACACGATGTAAAACCAACATTTATTGGACACAATGTAAAACCAACATTTATTGGACACAATGTAAAACCAACATTTCTTGGACACAATGTAAAACCAACATTTCTTGGACACAATGTAATACCAACATTTCTTGGACACAATGTAATACCAACATTTCTTGGACATGATGTAAAACCAACATTTCTTGTATCCAATCTTCCACCAAGCCTTCCTGGACCTAGTAAAATATGAGCGTTTTTATGATCCAATATAACACAAACGTTAGTGGGATCCAATATAACACCAACATTCGTGGGATTCAATATAACACAAATATCCATGGGATCCAATATAACACAACATTCGTGGGATCCAATGGAACACCAATATTCGTGGGATCCATTGAAACACAACCATTCATGGGATCCAATATAACACAAACATTAGTGGGATCCAATATAACACCAACATTCGTGGGATTCAATATAACACAAACATCCATGGGATCCAATATAACAACATTTGTGGGATCCAACGGAACACCAATATTCGTGGGATCCAGTGTAACACAAACATTCGTGGGATCCAGTGTAATACAAAGATTTCTCTGATATAATGTCACGCCAACATTTCATGACTTCAACCTAACACATTTTTTTTATCCAGTGTAACGACATCTTACTCTCCTTGGAGGAGAAAATCAAGTTGGACATTCTCGCCAAGATGGACGTCATGGGGCTCAGTACAGACGATATTGATCTCAACTCTGTAGACTTCTCATCCATCATGGACGAGTCGAGGTGCGAATTTTGTTGGATTTTAAAGTTTTCGACCATCGAGTGTTGGAACTGTCACTCTATTTTTTTACTACTTTGATCAAATCTCCTTGTGTATGTGAGTATCGAGCCTGGAATTCGATCAGGGCTAGGATGGTGTTTCAGCCATCAGTTACTTGTTACAGAATAAACAAGTAAGGGTAACACCCACCTTTTGAGACTAATGAACTCTATTCATAAACGAGTTTTTGCATATATGTAATATGCTTCGTCAGGCTTATGGAATGAAATACAATTCAATTTTATTTCCTGGACCATGTCAGATCCAGGAATAGTGGATAAATTATCCGCTGATGCCAATCACAGAGAACTCTTAACCTGCTATCTCTTCCTATATGCCATATTTTTTCAGCGATGGTGGATCGGACAGCTCTGTGTCTGATGGTCTGCCAGTACACCTCAAATACACCCAGTGCCTTGAAACTGTAAGAAGTTAGATGAAGTTTATATTATGTCAGCTAACCCATCTAACTGGATTAATTAGTAAGTTAGATAAGCTGATTCAAAAGTAATTACTGTTTAAACCATTCTTTGCACTTTACAAGCTGGCCTATGTGGTGAAAATAACAATAATATTGAGTTAGTAAAGTGTTGTAAGGGGTGGAGGAAAACACCGCAGTGAAAAAGTGTGGATGGACACTTGTCCGTCGTCCATTTCCACCATTGGTCCCCAATGCCTACAGACAGCCTACATATGTTGCTCACTCTGCTGAGTCTGTAATGGTTCATGGTTATTTACGATGAGATCATTCAACAGCAGAGATGTTAGTGCCAGAGACAGCATGCAGAGAGCATCTAAAACAGCTTGAAGAGAAAAATCCCTGACAAAACCGTACTGCAAGGGCTACCCAGTTGCTGATCGATCTAACCGTAAACAGGTCCCAGTGAAATTCATTTGTGGCAACGCAAATTCATATACACAGGGAAAGTAGGTTTGTCAGGGGCCTGCTAATGCCTGTTATCGAGTTGCCATCCCTCAAAGAAATGTTGTAACCCGTCATTTAATGGTCGGTGCGAATGGTTTATAATCGTTGTATAGAGATTCACGACTTGACTTTATTTGAAGTTTACCTGAAATTGCTCGACCCACTGGACCCAGTGGCGTGAATGAACAATGGTCAACTGATAGATATAAGAGAATGACTTTGATGATCCCAGAGATGAGATTTTAAGGCTCGCGTTTTGACCACCAGAGAAGCAAAACTAAGAAGTTGAAAACACGCAAAGAACGGAATAAGGTCCGGAGTAAATGCCCCCCGGAGGAATTACCCGCTCCCACCCCAATGACCAAGGCACCCCCTGCCACAGAGGTATTGTCTTAACAACTGACAGTATAGTCTTTAACCTTTGGGTTGGGTAATAAATATATGGTGATCAGTCGTGAAATATCCGCGACGATAGTTTGTGTATTTTTTCACCAGAAGAATTACATGATTACATGGATCAACTTGTCACCCACTATAAAGAGTAATTATACTAGATTGGTGATCTGGAGGTTGTTGGTTTGCGTTATGTTAGTAATAGCTCATCAGGGACGGCAGCTTTATGCAACCGCGGTTTTTTCTGGTCCCAAATCTTCGCAACTGAGCACTGAGCGTTGAGAGACAATCTTCCCTTTCTTGAGCACTATTTAGTCATCACGATCATGGTCTGATGTCATCCATAATTATCCTTCTTGAGTCGCCAGCCCCCTTAGTTACTCACCCACAAATTGACTGTTTACCTTCCACTGTACGATGCGTCAATACTTCCTTTTTTAAGCGTTCCAGTCAATTGAAGAAGACCTTAGATCCACGTAGCTATCACACTCATCGCATCTGTAAGGTATCACCGATCACCACCCACACTCGCTAGCTTCAGGCTTTAGGCTTTAGGCTTTGGGCTTTGGGCTTTAAGCTTTAGGCTTCAAGCTTCAGGCTTTAGGCTTTAGGCTTCTTAACCTTTTAGCTATAATAATCAATATCCAATATAACAATATCCAATATCCATCACTAGCATACGTACAATGAAACTTTCTTTACGAGATCTAACTGTTGTCCACATTCATTCCATTCTCTAAATTATAAAATCACAATTTTTTCTACTCTATTCCAGGAAAAAATGTTTTACAATTTTTTTGTATATGCATAAATACACATCAGAGAAATTTAATTTTCCTTTGTAGCATCTTTTTAAAAATAAGTGTTGAATTGTTATCAGATTGACCACAGTTTAAGATTCAAACAAATCTTCAATTTACTATCTTTCATGATATTCTTCATTTTCTGATAAAACGATAGATTTTCATATCTTTTCTTAGATAACCTTTGTAATATTAGCCCTAGCTGTGTGCACGCTTTAGTAACTAAATTAGATAAAACAGTGTCTACTTGAGGTATACACTAACTTAAGTAAGAAGACTAACTAACATGAGTATAGAATAAGATAGGTATAGACTAACTCGAAATAGATACTAACACCTCATTGACTAAGATAAGCATAGACTAACTATTATAGGTATCAATACAAGCTTTCATATGCAAGTATATACATACTGGGTCTGTCTGCCCTCTAGTATATACTTTGTATGTCTCCACCACTGACTGATTTCACACGACTTGTACGTGAAAGCTAGTCTGGATACTAATTTTGTTTCATCTAGAAGCCATTATCTTTTTTTTCCTATTGTGACATGGATATGCAGTTTAAGAAGCAGCGACCTGAACGGACCAAGGTCAACAGTTTGTGCAGACGAACGAGACTAACGACCTGATCACAGCTTCTTGCCTCATGCACGGCTTTGTGCTTTATTATCTGCCTTTTAACCGGCATTTCACCTTTTAGCTTCCATTATTCCACTATAGTCTATCGCCTCTTATAGCCCGTCATTAACCACATCATTTCAGAAGTTAGATCTCAATATAGAGACATACAGATGAATGTGGTAGCTATAGTTATGTAAAGGAAATCTGAGATGTTTTCACAATCTCAGTTGAATAATGTCATAGTCCACGTCCGTGGCTGAACGTGGCCTTTCATGAGAGAGGATGCGAGTTCAAATGCGTATAAATCAAGAATTTTTCTTATTCCTTTTATAACAGGAAATGAGCAAGATTTTCAGGTTTCAGAGGT
>WURV02186925.1:0-12737 GCA_011762755.2 Epimenia babai | reverse complement strand
GTATTATGCGCACCCCTGCCTCAGAGATCGATCTGTATGCACTAAAAGTGCGCACTATACACGGAAAAATACGGTACTCCAGATATGAAAAAATCCAATTTGGCCATTTCTTTCAATGCGTATAGCCCATGCCACACCCATACAGACTAAAATAATTATATTGTTACAAATGGCCTTTATGTATATAATGTTGACATTCATCTGATAATCAATGATGAATAAAGAATTCATATTTTTGTCTATATCATAATGCTCTTTGACTCCAACAGTTATACTGTCCCTAATATAAGAGGTCAACTTTAAGACGGTTTACAAGGATACTACACCATATATAGATAATCAACAACTTGCATTAGCAACTGTCCCTATTGACACTTATATGTTAAAAATGTTCGAGGGTTATGAAGGCTATGGGCTACGGGCTACTGTAAATATTAGTGATAACCACCCTCATTCAATAATAATAATAATAATAATAATAGTATGCGATATACAATCTACACTATACATTACTTCTGCAATATTATAGAATATATATCAAAACATAACATGATGGAAATTATCGGTATATAATTTTATCCAAACATATGAGACCCACCATATCAAAATGAGTCTAAAGTCGGGATTCCCAAAGTGGGTAAATAGCGTTAAAAAGTCGAAGAATATAAATTTTTCAATTTTGGGTATTTAGTATATTCGGATACTATGGATATTATTCTATCCATAAAAATAATAATATATAATATTATTAACAGAAAAATTGTATTTAGAATCATTTAAATTCATGTATAGTATTCTTATATAAATTTTGTTACAAACAAAAGAAATACGGTCGACTTAATGGTGGATATTTTCTGTGATTTTGATTCAATGTGATAGAAGATTTAACATTTAATAACTTTTCCATTGATACCTCATTTATTATTGATAGAGTATAAGATTGTGGTTGCTATGGAGTTCAGTTTTTCTTCCTACATTAAACTTTAAACGCATTTTTCTCAGAATTTTGTTATATGAACACTGTTTACGTAATTATCAATATCTCTGGAAGTAATTGAGATATTATCATGATTTTGGTATCATTGGATTCCTTACAGGTTGTTCTATTAAATAAAGTAAAAATATGAAAAATTTAAGATTCCGACTTAAAACTCATTTTGGCATGTTGAGTCACATATTTATGTATCTCCTCTTCACGGTAAAAACCTATCTGACCACGGGTTTAGGTAGCTCTTGCAGTGAGTTTATGTAAGGGTTTATTTTGTTGATGTGACTCTGTTTCATCTCACTGTAAACAGTCTGTCACAAATATATCAGGCAAAGTGTGCAACATAAGTAGGCTATCTATTGGCTTTCAAACTGACAAATAGATGGGGGTGAAATGTATAACCCGGTAGTGTTTCACAACTGTGTTTCCCCCAACAGTTATCTTCTAACAAAAATAATTCATGTGTCGTGCTAATCACATAGGCTAGTTGTAAAGGACCTACAATGGCCCAGACAACACAGTGATCCACGCTCATCATTACACACATACACATATACACAGACATATACATACATACATATACATACATACATACACATATATACAGACATATACATACACACATATATATACATACATACACATACATACATAAAATCAATGATGATTATATTAATAGTTTAATCCTCATCTCGGTTTAGTTCAGTTAAACTGGTATTCATTTTTATTTCAACTAACATCATTTGTCGTAAGTTACATGGTTCTTTTGTGAATCTTTAGTATTTTTTAGTCAACGAATAATATTTGATTCAATCAAATACAATCTTATTTTATATATATATATATATTTTTATTCAACCAAATACACAAATAATTGAACGTGTATATATTTCTAATCTTCACACAAAAATCTTAAAAAATACCCACAGAAATTACAACCTTAAAAACATAATAATAATAATAATGATAAGGTAAGTATTTTCAGGAAGTTGTTATGGCCTTTCCATACATGAGCTTCTCATAATAGCTTTATACACATAACATAATCATTTAGTATTATCCTTGATATGTTAAGTCATTTACTCAAGGCATATTCATAATAAGATTCAATCATTATTAATTTCCTACTTGATTTAGTTTTGTCCATGAAAATTCAAACTGTACAGTATTATAAAAGGTAAATCAAAACAATAGATATTGACATGATTAATGAAGATTCTGCATAGCTCTCATAATTATTACCTGATAAATTATAGCCACGGAATCCAATTAGTAAAATTTATTTTAAACGTTTGAACCAAGCAAATTGCAACGACTGGCTATGTCAACTAACTAGACACAGGGATAGCAATGCGTACTATCTACAATGTGGCCATGTACGCTAAAATCACCCAGTCAATGTGTTGTATTATGCTGAGGACTGTTGATACAATCTTACCCAAGCGGAACAAAACGGTAGCGAAACAAGTCTCAAAACTATCCTACTCACTTTGGACTCTAATAATACACAGTGAATAAAACATTAAATTCACACACCATAATTACTGGGGATCTAAGAGAGGAAACTGCCTGAGATAGCGTTTGTCACATAACATTGTGAGAATGTGAATACACTATAGTGACAGAAGAATTTATTGATTTTAGGTGAGTCACTCACCACGGAAGCGGACAAACTCACAAAAATCATGCTTAAATACAAATATCATAATGCATCTAATGGATTCTTGCTCATACTAAACATATTCCCATCACTGCCCATAACCATGAGCTAAGTAGGGATTAATAGTTAATGATCTGTATTGAATATATTTGACCTATTTAACTATACCATAATAATGCTTCCCATGCAATTGAAATATTTCCTCATGAATGAAGTCATGCTAAAAATATGCGGATGAAGCATATTCGAGGTTTCCGGGTCAACTATTTACACATTTTCAAAATATATTCGTCATTCAATTGTTTGGCTTCTTTTAAGAATGAACACAAAAAGACCACAGCCATACATAATGTTTATAAAATCATCACAACTCCTAGGACATTATGAGTTGTGCAAGTTTAAGTCATATAATTCTCACAAAATTTCTGAATACAGTTACCTGGATCACTAGAAAAACCTCATAAACCTTTCATCAACCACTTCCAACCTCACAAATAAACTCATGGGTATCTTTCTGAATCTTCTAGCAGAAAGTTGGTCACTAAGAGAGGGGAAATGAACGCTGGTTAAAACATCACCTTGTTTGCACGGCAGAGGCAATAAAACGACATTTCGTCAAAATGTAAACAATGGTTGATTCTGTAAGTTAACACTACTAAATTTTCTTTTTTATTGAAATTCAAAGTGATGGAGATGGTGGGTACCGGTAAATCAAATCATATTATGGAAATGTGAATTGTTTGCTTATTCTAATTTTTTACATTGGTAATCTCAACACCTCTGGAGTAATCAGTCATATTGCGGGTGTTTTAATTTTGATAGGGCAATCACTTTATTTAATCTTCGTAATTGGAGCAGACAGAATAAAAATGTCAGATACGAAAGTAGGTCTGACCACACTGCTTATCTCCAATGGCATTACCACCCTCTTTATATACATTATAGTAACATGGGTAAGTCACAGGTAGAGTTAAACAATAATTCAGTAATAAACAGAAACAAGTGTATGCTTACATACATTAGTGCATATGTGTGGATAAATTGAACTCTTGACAAATTGATATATGATATATATGATAACTGAATACATCACCCAATCACCCAAATACATGTGTGGATGTTATCATTAGTCATGCTAATATAACAGATGACTTCATGCATTAATAAACTAAGATTAATACGTACTGTCAGAGACCCTGGCATATTGTAAATCAGACTCTTTTGGCTACCAGAGGATATTGTGAAATCAGACATACTAGTCTAGATAGGCCTAAGTTTATAGGTTGATTATAAGTTGAAAATCTTTTGGGTAGCCTATTACATTATATAGACAGGTAAAAAAATGTTACCACCAATTTAGACAAACAAATCTATTGAGACAAACTTTTGCAAGGATAAAGTTTCAAGTAAGTCAATAGAATTCTGAGGAAATCCGTAAAAACAGCAGCCGAAACCGTGTCATCAAAAGTCAAGTGTTGTTCTATTATAGCTAAATAGTTTGACAATGCCAGTTTTAGAATGTATGAAATGAACTCCCTATATTCATATCATTGTATGTTCTTACGTACACTCAGCGATAAATATCCATGAAGACAATAATATGACAGGAAACAGCTTTAATGAAGGCGGAATGGATTCATTCAACGATTCAAGTTCAATTTATAACTTTATCATCAACTTTATAATCAAGTATTCATCCAATATAGTCCTAGATTTTCAAACCCCATTTTATTGGTATATATTGTCTGAAGATGGCAGCATCCCTGTTTTGCAGGATGTATTGGCAAATAGTTAAACACACGCATGGCTTACAGTATTTAACAAATTGATATCGGATCCATAATGACTAATAAATGAAAAATTAAACCTCTTAAGTATTGCATAGTCCCACCTCGTATGACAACTTCTGACACCGCCAATGTCTGATACACATGAACATGAATCATTTCAGCTGTTTTCTAACAGACACATGAAAGATTTGAATAGCTTCCTGTAAAATTCGTCATATTCACACATAATAATATGCAGGAACGGCTCTACAAAATTTACGTTATCAGTGGCACCACTTGACATTGTTTTCACAAAATTTTGCACTTCACTCTAGTTCGAATTCCCCTCTCATGCATGATCCAGCCATGTTGTTTTAATGGCTGGTTTGCAAAAGATACAGATAAAAACATACCTCTATGTAAAATGTGGATGTTAGCTGTCTTTGGAGTGTTGAACAGTTAACACACCTACGATGACATGTCACTGTGATCAATGACTAAGAGTTATGTCACTTGGTATTATTTTGTAGGCATGAGGATATGTTTAAATCGGGCTGGCTCTATAAGTGAATTATTTTAGACAGCGCTATAACATGTCACATTACTGATCGCACATAATTATGTGCCGCACAGCAGCCGACAAAATGAGCGCTAAATTATCGCGCCTTTTACAATCGTAGAAAATTTTTATTTAGCGATAGGCCTACATCGGAAAAAAAAAGAAAGAGTAAACTGGCTGGAATATAAATCGCTGTTGTATTACTGCTGTATCGCATCATTATCGAAACCAAGGTTAATGTTGTTGTTAACAATGAGCATAAATTAGGCTAATTAATCCCATAAGCTATGTGGGGACAATTATTTAGTATAATATTTTCTCTCTGGAAAAAAACTCGGTGAATGGATGTGATGACGATGTCTAATATTATAATTATGGTGCGCATGTCATCTGCCAGGATAATTGCTCTTGAAGACTATTTTTATAATTTAGGCATATACATTAAATTATAATACAAATGGGCATATAATGCAGAATTTTATTTGCTTTAACGGAGCATCCATCATTAGCGCTAGCAGAACAAATACTATTACGTATTACAAATGCTCAATTAGTCATTATGACCCCATTAGTTCACAAACCAACCTTATACGGGCAGCCCATAAAGGCTCTCCACTACGTTACTGCTACCAAAGCAAGGCAATCCTACGTAGTTAACATCTATGGAGAAGTAAAATCTACGGAGGAAATGATCATATTTAATCCGTACTTGACGATCTTCCTGTTTATTCCTATTTCACTAGTGCGTGTGTGTGTAATTGTGTAACATGTTGGCACGACATCGCGCGTAATTATTTAGTTTGATTGGTGCGATTAATTAGCGAGTACAGTAGTACAGTGTTAACAATCATCGTATTTATGTGCCTCGGTAAAATATAAGCGTACATATAAAACGGTTCTTTGTCTTAAAACTAGCTGCGATCTACTCTCGTTGATTCCTAACTAGTGTCTATTATTAATAATTTAGACTTTCATTATAATAATGTAGAATGAATATGAAGCTATATGTCATGGATAGATTGATACATCTCTTACACGTTGTTTTGTTGATCATATTTCTCATCTTTGGCTTTGGTAAGTATATGCCAGTCTACTTAGCTCTATTATATGCTGTCAGCAATACACTATATAAATTATACTACTGTTATTATTTTTACAGTTATTAACATATTTGTAGTAAAAGCCCTTTAAATAACCCTACGCCATGAGCATATTTGATAACAAATAAACGAATCAGACAGGGCTACAACTGTATTGTATTGCAGAAATATAGGGTAAAAGTCCAGTGGTAGGAAGGCTGGACTCGTAATCGAAAGGTCACAGGTTCGACACGCCTCCGATTTTTTGCGATGATCCAGGGCAAGTCATTTTGCCCAATTGGTGGAGTAAACCCGTCTCTAAAATGGGTTCACCCTTGATATCATTGTGTATTGGTGACATGCGAGTGTTGAAGGTATTGTAAAGAGGCATTGTAAACCGCATCTAAAAGCCTTGACTGATACCCGCGGTCTAAAATGTTGTACATTACCCTTTTACCTTTTCACCCTTTAAATTGGCATCCACTCATTTTCGGATTCACCGATACGCTGTACACCAGACCAAAATATCGGCCAACATTTTACAAAAAGTAGATCCACTGTGAGAATAAATACGGCAATAGAGACAGTATGCGTCCAATTATAGCAATAGTACTATTTATTTGACGATTCGCCTTCTAATTTGTATTATTTTGGAACATAGATGAAGAACGTACATTGGTGATTTCTTGGGCAAGAGCCCTGATATCTTCAACGAAAACCCAATAGCTATCGTATCCTATGTATCCTCATCACTAGTACCCACTATAGCACATCCTCTCTCAATGTATCCACGAAGTCCCTTTGGGCTTCGTTGTCTCTTATTTGGCGGTTCCATCCTCGGAATACTTTTTCTTGAGATCTCATCACCACTCCTGCACACATGTCCATACCATTGCAATTTCGCTTCCTTCACCTTGTCCCCAAACTGTGCTAAATGCTCCGTCCCCCTAAAATAAAACATACTTTGTTAATCACCGCAAATGTTAATGGGGGTAGCCAATGAGATTCTCTGAATAATTGGAGAGAAATTCACAGAAAAAACCGAAATCTGATGGGACGTGTAGAAATGAAATATAGTTGAATTAAAGTGCACTAATATCATTGCTGTCCAACACACTTTGTTCTGTAGGATTATTTATAATTGTCCAAAATTGTTCAACCGCGTTCTCACGAACTTAACTTAATTAGACATCTTTAGGACATCGTTTCTTGTATTTTCATAATTGTTTTCACAGTAAAGGCCAACTCGCACGTGGACAGGCGAGAAGATGGGGAAGCCCAGAGTACTAACTACCCACGTGGCTACCCAGCAAACGAGGACCTGACGTGGACGTTCACGCGAGAATCTGGCGTATGGCTTGTGCGCTTTATTGAAGTCGATATCAGAAGCGGTGAACATGGCGTGTGTGGTGACGACTATCTTGTCGTCTCGGACATGCGCAACATGTAAGCTGCAGATATCACACCTTATGTATTATATTCAGTTCGCTATTCCTAGACTGATCGTTGTTGTCATAACACTATTACTGTCATCATTATCAGATTTGTCGTCTTCATCATCAGTCATAGAATTGTCATTTTCGTCAAAATCGTTGCCATTGCTAAGCATTGAAACAGTTATTGTCATAAGAGAACTACGTTCCTGACTTCAGAAAACATAGCCTGAAAATATGCGGTAAAGACACACCGAGCGACTTCGTCTCCAAAGGTTCAGCGATTTCCGTTCGATTCCAGTCGGGATCCAGAGCAGGCGTTGCGAGACGAGGTTTTTTACTTGCTGCCATGCATGGCAGAGATAAAGGCATGTACCAAAAATATTGGAAAATACGCGTAGCTAATTTTTCGAGTATAGACACACCACCGAGTATATTATAACGAGAACAATACAAATGACATTGTGATAGTTTGTGTCAAGGGAAATTTCTTTATTATAAATGTAGCCTAATACGACATTTGACATATACTTATAGAGTAATTCTTCATGTTTGCTCTCAAATGTTCAACGTCTCAATTTTATCATTTGCGATAAGAAATATTCGCGAAATGTATTACGAACACTCCAACACACACTTGATTTAGATACAAATATTTCAGATGAAGTTATACACAAATCAATACAAAGTCCTGGAGTTACGGTCAAAGACGTATTCGAAGTTCCCAGTGAGTGATATAGCATTTGTTAGCGACCTCGAGATGCGCATCCCGAATATCATAGTGATAATATTTTACGTAGTCGCATTAATTTCGCATTAAATGCAATATGTGTAACAATGACTAGGCCTATGAGGTATATATGTGTAATGTCAACGGTACGGTTCTTTTCAACTTGAATAGAACAGCAAAATATTAGTTATATCCATGGTTAGTTGACAGATATTTTGAGCCACGTGTTGCATCCCATAAAATAGTATAACATTGTGGATCAAAACAATAGGCGTGGTGCGAAATTGTTCTTGTTTTATACTACCTGTTGTTATAATCAGTTATTACCATAGAGGGAATATAAACTATCTTATATTGTAATTTAACTTGTAACGACTGATTTTTATCTCGTTAAATCCTTCATTAATCCTGACTCACCATGTAAAATAATAAAATTAGTTAGACCGGCTTGCACTTCGCTATGCTCGATGTACATTGTACCTAAAACATTAGTCATTTTCTGTATAATAATGAAAACGCTTGTAGACGACCCTGTAGTGTGAGTGGTGTAAGTATCGCATTGGTATTTAGTAGACTAAGTAACTATGTATGCTATGTCTTTACTGTTGTCTAGGTGACGGTCGCAAGGGATGGATGACGTCACAGATCCTCATCGTCAGTCTCAGCTGCTGTTTGGTAGCGTGTTTTGTTGTGGCCATATTATTGTCGTTTTTCGTCTTTCGCAACATCTGTTCTCGCGATTCTTGCTCCAAACCACGCCCACTTCCACAGACAGTATTGACTATCCAGGATTGCAGCGAGGCCGAGTGCCCTCGACCCCAAAGAACTTTTAAGAAACCCACAGTGAAACCCACAGTGAAAGTGGACCCCGGTAAAATAAAACTGAAAGCAAAAAATGGCGCCGTACATTCGATAGGGAATGATTATGTTGCATTGAAATTGAAGGAAAGTGGAGAAATGAACAAAGATGATAGGTCCGCCAGAGGAATTCTGCATTCGGACAGTGATACTATTGCTAAGCCACTCTTTGTTGAAATTATCTAACCACATTGTGACACGAGTGAATTTATAATTTGTGCGAAATACTATTTTTACATTAAAACGTTACGAAATATATCCGTGCATACACTGTCTAGCTTATACGTTACGAAGATGTTAATTAGCATTTTTGATGAATTCAACTTAAATAGCTATAGGCCTAGTTCTATTTGATCGCATTTAATTATTAGAATTTTTATAATTTACGACGACCCTAACCCGTGTCATTTCTAACCGAGTATGTAGTTAAACGTTATCTAACTTAACCGTTATACCGAACATGTTTGATGGACATGACTTATATATTTCCGAGGCATTTATTCTTTCGTCTATTTGTCTTGTTTCTCGTAACGTCATCCCCACCCACCAGTTACCATACCCAGAGAGCTCTGGTTTCTTTCAGAACTCTTGTCTTCCAGCATTGGACTGTATCTGTAGTATATTTAGCGTAGTAATTAATGTTACCAATGTCGTATTGAGAGATGTATTGGTGCATGGCCTATTTGTACGGCAAGCTAGGAAAAGCTTATAAGCTCCGTCTATCACCGTGCTCGACAGCAAGTTATTGTCGAATTTCGGTCAGCAAAACCGGATTGTTACTATTCTACTACAATAGAGATGTGTGTTGCCCTGTTAGCCATATCGAAGAAAAACGAAAAGTAAAGTTAGCACCTATAAGCTAACTGAGATAAATGATTCACACAAGCTTCCGTATTCAAGTATACTTCGTCAGATGCAACGAGGTTACCTTTACTTTTCGTTATTCTGCTACAAAAAACCACCAACTTGCTCTGTCGCCAAATCGCATTGAGAGGTGGCTACTCTAGATGAGAACAGTGAGATCAGTATATGTGATATTAATAAAGTAGGCCAACGTATAAAGTTAATAGAGAGGCGCTGAAGGGGAGAGATATACATTTATACTATGAAGTATTTTTTGTTTTCGGCGATATCTTGTGATAATAAACTGAATGACAATGAAGCAAGCGGAGTATGTATACATATAAAAAGAAGAAATCTAGTTTTTACTGAGAGGACGGGAACCATGACATAAAGAAGAGGGAAATGGCAAGTCAAATTTAAAAATTATCAATAAAAGAAAATTGAATTTCATGGTGCACCTTATTTATAAAACACATCAAACAAAGATGAATAACACAGACATACGTAACATTAAGAGTATATAAATCCATCACACACTCGATGAATAATACGTCAGCTTTGTTAACGTGGTACTGGTTGTACTGACTGATATTAAGCGAAATTACTCCAACGCAGTATCGACGTCTAATAATTGGTGTAGTAGCCAGTAAGCATAATACCCTACTCGTTATTCATATTAGTGTAAAAAAAAAGTAAAATAAGTATCCAATATGACTTTCACTACATCAAATCTGAAATTTTCGAAGTTTTAGTACACTCTTTAATCTCCAGTAAAACAGACAATTGTATGTATTTCCGGCTACCGAAGTCTGTTAAAGCCACAAACCGCACAGCTCCATTTATAACTCTTATCGGTGTTTAATCTGCATGTACCATACCTTTTTAGTCTCATATAAGCTAGGAAAGGCTTCTATGTTGGTATTAATAAAAGCCTATAATCCCCAAAAATCCTAATAATTTATCAGTTTGACACTATACAAATCAACCAAAATATATAAATCGTGTCTATTCCCCCCCCCCCTCCGCCAAAAACAACAACAACAACAACAACCACAACAACGACAACAGGATGTGTAGCCAACCATTAATGAAGGCATGACACGCCATAAAAATTGGATCTTCACGATAACGGTTGGTATTGCGGGTAAACGTAACTATGAGAATTTGATATTCTAAGTCACATTCTCAGTTCACACTCTCCACAAAATCTTTACGATATTCCACACAGTGGGAAGTTATATAGTGGGAAGGAATATATCAAGGTGAAATTCATTAT
Source organism: Epimenia babai (assembly GCA_011762755.2). Classification (NCBI taxonomy): domain Eukaryota; kingdom Metazoa; phylum Mollusca; class Solenogastres; order Cavibelonia; family Epimeniidae; genus Epimenia; species Epimenia babai. The sequence goes on along the minus strand of WURV02186925.1, from coordinate 1,542 downwards.
AGTTTAGTTATCGCGTATGAAATAAACGTTGGGAAAATATTAATATGATAAGTAAAAACTACCAAGTTGTCTGAGTTTTAAAATGGCGGCGATTCTTGTTTACAGGAAATCTCATGTGACCGCTATCAGTCACGCTATTCGCCCGAGAGGTTATGTCAATCAAGGCTGAGGATAGGTCCATTGTAATATTAACCAAATCACCCTCACTTTGTTGCGGTTTACAATATTTTTGCGGGAATATGGTGACTAACGTCCATTTATTGGATTTATTTGTGGACAAGAAATATGCATTTTATATTTTCTAATTGTAGCAATACAAAATTATTATTCCTTTTTAACATAATAAATGCATGTACTTAATGGCCTTGGACTCTTACTCGGCATGTTTCTACCCAATAAGTACAGCGTTTTTTATTAGGTTTTCGTAAAAAATTTCAAGAATGGAATGTGAAAGTGTATGATTACGTCATTAATTATCATTTTACGGTTAATGACTATGAAGTAAAAGGCTAATAATAAACGAATGCATTTTATTATGCAGTATCAGATTACTGTAATGTGTGTAACGTAAAGCAAGACAATTATATTAGATCAATGATAGGTAAAAGGACACAACCGTATATTACATGAGAATAATTCCACAATTTCATTCTATGTTCTAATGGAGAACTTCTGATTCCACACCTCGTGTAGTTTCAGAAAATATAAGGTTATTGACTCTAGTTCAAAACCCTGAGGCGTTCCATAACAAACAAACCCATAATCTCTACAACACACAGACAGGATTATAGTTTTATATTGGATTACATCGATTTGTTCCGATTCTTGAATGACCACATAAAATGTCACTGGCCCTGAATTTGAATGCCGTTCCTGAGCTATGAGGTCATATGTCCTTAACATGACAGAATTCGGCCGTGTTGACGGCATATACCTGGTATATGGTAACATTACTAAAGTCATTGCGAGGAAGGCCAATATACTGATTTTTGTTTAAGAAGTACGCAAACCAGCGAAGGCGTTAAAATGGATACCTTTCAAAACAACCTACGTCAGCCCTTTCTTTCACGGGACTACAGTAAACCCCGTATTATAGGGATGAGGGACACTGGTGAGTCTAACTGTGCGATCAGTCGTAAGTTGAGCTATGATCGCCGTGTTATCGATAGGCTGATCGCCAAGTTTAGAGAGACTGGTGCCGTAAAAATTATTCAAGGTCGGGGAGACCCAAGAGAAAGAACGAACGCGATGAAGAGTCGTTTAGTCGTTTGCCAGTAGAAACGCATTACGATCCATGTGGCGGATACATGGTCCTATCTTTACAAGAACTGTACGCAGTCGGGCGTGGCATCTCGGCTCACGAAAGATAATCTTAATCAAAAAGCTGTTACATTTGTTTTCTATTTACATTACTCCACGACAAGTCACATCTCCATGGCCTTTCAAAGTAAATATGTTGTGAGTGGATATCGTGACTGTCCATGACAATATATAAATTACCGTGTTGTAATGTATAGGCATATACTATTATCAAGTTTAAAC
>WURV02186903.1:0-12740 GCA_011762755.2 Epimenia babai | reverse complement strand
TAACTGGATCCATACTGATAGTAAGTGATAAATATTAATAGATAAATTATACTTTATTTCTTCAAAAATATACATAGCCATACTTGTAGCAGTATGGATGTGTACTGCTGAAATGTGATAGTATGTAAATAGAATTAGAAAGCGTAAGTGGAAGAAAATCTTTTGAGCACACTATTTCTCTACCAAATTGGACTACATCTGCACTAATATGATCTGATTCACAATTTTTCACTGTGGTAATGTTATGACAGTGACGTTGATATCTTAACGTTTCCTGACACTGATACTATAACATGGAATAATACTGTATTTGTCTTAATACTCACTATACAAATATATTACTTAATTATTATGACTATTTTTTGTAACTGACTATTAGTGTATTAGTAATGCAAAAGAAGCCCAATGAGGCCATGTTGGTTATGAAATGTTGGATCATTGATAAATAATTATGATAATTTGATTGCTTTCGCAGTATTAATTTGTCAGTCAAGATTTCATTGCTTTCAGATAACAAATTAAAATTTATTCATAGTATTTTACAGAGGTCCATCCCTAAAATCTCCACTGTATTCATTTGTTAATGGTGCTCCGCCACAGCGTGTAAGAACTAATGTTTTTTGTTGATATTTTAAATGAATAGTAACATCCACAAATAAGTAAACTCTGCATCGTTGGGTGTCGATCCTTGATTATATTCATAGTTACGCATTGAATGCGAAGGTTGTGGAGAATGGTTGATAGCAGCATGTCATATTATTTACCGTAAAGAGTCAGTGGAGTCACAGACAGGTATGACAGTTTAATGTTGGCAACTTGGCATAGGACCCAACATTTGGGAAGAAGATAGTCGAGTGGTAGGAGTGCTGGATTCTTGACCTAGATGTCGCCGGTTCAAAATTGACCAATGGTCAATGTTTCTGCAATGAAAATCCCTAGCAAGTAATTTACCATCCCCAATTGCTAGAGTACACTTATCTCTAAAATGGTTATATATTTGATATTTTTTACGGGTGATATTCGAGTGAAGGTGTTGTATCTGCGCTAAATATCTGTTTTTGTTGTCACTCGTCGTCACTAGTTGGTACCATAGTCCTGTGACTTACACTGCTTCGACATATGTAAATTGTCTGGAATCAGGTTAAGCCCCATTTTTCCAACTGAGTCGTCTGTAAAGGAATTACAAAAGAACCCCTCCCCAAATAAAATCCACACTTTTAATAAAAGTTTAATGACTTTAGAAAACCATCTCGGAAACACGAACGCTTGCAGATAGGGTTTATTTAGTAATTACGTTTGATATTTAAATGATTCTAGTCTATGATAATGTTTACCGTACCGGATAACTACTACTTGTACTAGTACTACTACTCATACTATCGTGAGCCAGCAGTTCGGCGAAGTAACTTGTGGTAACTCAATTTGCACTATTAAGTTAATTTAATACAAGTTGTTAATGGTGGTAGCTAATGTTAGCTGGAGGGAAATGCACAGAAAAAAACTTATGCCTCTTTAGGGGCTGATTTCTCTACAGTTAATACAAGTTGTATGTCATGTGCACAGTCACTATGGAATTGCAGAAACGTAAAGAATGTCAAAAAGTTTACACAAGAAAAAGAAATTGCCGTAATGGTTGTCTGGTCTTCTCAATCAAAAAGAGGTGTGTATTTGTCATTAAGTAAAGGCAGACCATTGTGCTGGCTGCTTTTACCATCGCGTAGTCGCAGCCATGCATTATTTATAATGACTATTAAATTAATGGGTTATAGTCATTATCATAGTGGTTCAGGAAGAAATTGGAAGAACGTCATTGTACAGAAAATTCTTAATTTTATCGAGTAATTGAACTTCCTTTGATCAGTGCTCTTTCAACTGAGCGCAAGGGCAGGTGTCTGCCTGTATATTTCAGGTATTTAATAATACAATTAGCGCCTACCAAAGATTATTAAGTTATTTGTGCCTGGAATGTACGAGAATATGTTTAGGATAGGAGCCAATGATCGACTCTATGAATTAAATGTATGAAATACTTTGTTTGAAGTTGAACTTTATCGTAACATGAGGCTATCTTGACATTAGAACGAAAAGACAACAAGGAGACGGCTTGAGATCCAAAACAAGATGCCAAAGAGACCCAATAATACACATAACGGCACTGAAACAAGAAAATACAGCTTTGTTGGAATAACCTAGGCTGAATTCACATCTAATTGCCTAAATAGAGATGCCCTGAACAAATCTGAATGAGACATACACCGACAATACCTGCCAAATGGTAAACCCTCGCACTAAGCGGACATGGAGAAATAAAAAGTGGATAGAAATTACCACCTTTGCTCCTATGACGAGCTGCTTAACAAATCTGAAAGGTACTAGCCCAAGGACAATATATCCCAAATGGCAGACCCCTACGATAAGCAGCTCTTGAGAAAATTTTTTAAGGAAAAATACGAACATCGGTATAAGTTACTTCCCCTAGCTGCGATGACGATAACATGAACAAATCTAGAGGAGACCACCCAAGGACAATATTTGCCAAATAGCAGACATCTGTGATAAGTGGTTCTAAAAAAGATTTTTAAGACACAAGTGAGCTAACAATATACACAGGCACAAATTTCTCTAGTAAATTACCAAACAGTTTCCAATGGTTGACTCGATCAAACGCCTTGGATGTAGCCTATTCCAGAAAGGAAATATACACATTACTTCTGTTTTCCCTATAATAAAGAATCATTTCTTCCATCGCATTGATATGATCAACGTACATTGGTCAGTTGAGAGTTCTCGGAGCGAAACTGCTTATCACTTGTACATATATATACTTCCATCCCGATTCAATAGTATAAGTTCAAAAATTTTCGATATTACACTTGCCTCGCCATTGAACTATAGTGAAACCTGCTCTAACAACCTCTAGTATACAGCGACCACTCGTCTTAAGCAATCGCCTTTCGGCGGTCCCGAACGTTTTCGGTGTATGAGTACACTCACTGTATTAAGCGACCACCTGTCTTAAGCGACCGTTTTATGCTGGTCCCGCGTGATTTAAGCTCATATTGTTACCTTTTCAAATAGGCACAATAACTGAAGCAATCATGTCATCGGGTATATGGCCATGGATGAAACACGATGTGAATAGAATGGCTAACATCTCCTACACAGTATAGTGAGAATACCGTCAATGTGCAGCCGCCACTATGCCATCGGCTCCTTGGGCTTTCCATAATTTTAACTCGAATACTGCTTTGTAAACGTCATCATTCTCAACGAAAATACATGGTTCAAGTTCTACTCCGCTATACAAAGAATACTACACCTTATTCTTCATATTTTCATTATAAATACAGTTAAGAATATTTTTGTGATCTTTTTCCACAACAATAATTATTTATTTGCTCATACCTCATGTTCTTTATGTTGATAGTTTGTAATTTATTTTTCAATGACCAATAAAAATCCAGCCAGTTTGCATTTCAAACTTCACGGAGTATCAAAAATTACGTCTTTATAATATGTTCTCAATGTCATTTATAATAATAATAAATAATAATAATATATTTTATAGTGCTCCTTGTTAACACTGAAGTACGACAGAAGACACTTAACAATAATTCATACAAACAGTAGACTACGATACACTATGTACTTAAGAATCTAGAAATATAAATACACATGTATACATAAAAACATAAAATTGATAAGAAAATATATACTGACACACATAGAATGTTAGGAGACACATTCAATCATATATTAATTCTATATAAGGTTCTAACTAGTAAAGATCTAGTGAAACTTCTCAGGATATAGGGTACATACTTCGATGGTTTGTCTGCTTGGAATGGGACAACTTAGCTTGCCTGCTCCTAGGTTTCAGTATAGTAAATAGTAATTGTCATTATTGATCTTTGTTTTGATTCTATGCATGGTGTGTCTTCTTTCATAGAATCACCTCGATGTAACGGAATTCATCCAGAAGGCTTGCTACTTCCTTTCCGCTTGTACTGAAGAAGGTAGAAATAAGTTTACTATTGTGAAAATTTTTAAATAATCAACTTTTTATGTTACTTTATTAATAATAATGTATTGATATATTTGAATAGTTTTTCTTACTATGCATTTATGAATCCTGAATTCAATCTACGGAGCTCGCACATAAAGGAGTGCTGATTTAAACGCTTAAACACTCTAATCAAAATTTCCTATGTTGGTTGGGTATATTAAGTTACAGGCAATAGGTTTTAGACCAAACCAGCACTTCCAAAAATGTTAGACACAGATTGTTGGCAAGTTGGTTGTGAATTAATAATGATTGAGGCATCAAGCCAATAATGTAATAATCCCAACGTAATGCTACATTTTTCAAACACCTCATAGGTCATCTAAGCTGACTAGATAAAGCGAGTGTTTGTGAATACACAGAAGAAACTAGCTGAAGTTTGATCAGACATCTTCGCGAACACACGCAAGAAACTAGCTGAAGTTTGATCCGACATCTTTGTGAAAACACACAAGAAACTAGCTGAAGTTTGATCCGACATCTGTGTGAAAACACACAAGAAACTAGCTGAAGTTTGATCCGACATCTTCGCGAACACACACAAGAAACTAGCTAAAGTTTGATCCGACATCTTCGCGAACACACACAAGAAACTAGCTGAAGTTAGATCCAACATCTTTGTGAAAACACACTAGAAACTAGCTGAAGTTTGATCAGACATCTGTGTGAAAACACACAAGAAACTAGCTGAAGTTTGATCCGACATCTTTGTGAAAACACACAAGAAACTGGCTGAAGTTTGATCCGACATCTTTGTGAAAACACACAAAAAACTAGCTGAAGTTTGATCAAACATCTTTGTGAAAACACACAAGAAACTAGCTGAAGTTTGATCAAACATCTTTGTGAAAACACACAAGAAACTAGCTTGAGTTTGACCCGACATCGCATTCTTCACCCAGTGTTATAATACATATCATTGTTAGTCTGGGTTATATAATATGGCTAACACAGCAACTTACATCTCCAGCTTTGATTAATTGAAGAGATATTTACATCAGCTTTAATATAGATTAAGCTCTATTCACACTGATATGGATTATACTAGCTGTAAGAAAGCTCTTGTGGGCTAAGGATTCCTGTCTTTAAGTTGCGCAGCATGGCATCCTAAAGATTGCTGCCTCGTTATTGGCGAGGGGGGTCAACGCCTTCTATCTCATCCTAAACTGTGTGTGTGATTTTTGCAGAAAATTGCTGCATGATTATTGGGCAACTGGGAGGCATCCATTGCATCCTAAATTGCCTTAATCAGAGCATGACTGACAGCTCACTCGTTGGCTCAGTTTGCGAAGTCTTGTGGAATCTTGCAGTTCACGGTAGGTATTTCGCACAATGGTGTACTTTTGCATTTTGTTTAAGGTCCGCAAGTAGAATTAAGGTTTAGGTGATATTAATATCTTAAGACGAGCATGTGCTATTGCATTTCCATGATGTCATGTTTACTTAGTTACATTTTCGTACTTGCACCATATCATTTTACCAACATGACATCATCGTTACTTGCATGACATCTTCATTACCTGAATGACATCTTTGTTACTTGTATGACATCTTCATTACTTGCATGACATCTTCATTACTTGCATGACATCTTCATTACTTGCATGACATCTTCATTACTTGTATGACATCTTCATTACTTGCGTGACATCTTCATTACTTGCATGACATCTTCATTACTTGCATGACATCTTCATTACTTGCATGATATCTTCATTACTTGCATGACATCTTCATTACATGCATGACATCTTCATTACTTGCATGACATCTTTATTACTTGCGTGACATCCTCCTCGCCTTCCTGACATTCTCTTCATTTCTATGAGATCATTTTCACCTTTCCGATGTTTTCTTCTCTTTTATATAGATTACTGTTGAGGTATTTTCACTTTCATGACATCATTTTTCCCCTTATATCCTCTTCACCATTCAGCCCTGACAAATATATCCCCTGAACATACCATGTTGCTAACCCTATTTCCAAAATGGTGATACCCTCCCCTCTGTTCCTATATGTTACACTTTCATTATGGTTTGTTGCAGAAAAAAACGCGGCCATTTTAACATCGCTGAATGGCATCAAGGTCATGAGTGAGACGCTCAAAATGAACATGGATAAAGTGGAAGTTGTTGAGCCAGTTGCAGCCACTCTTCTCTCTCTCGCAATGGAAGGTTCCACCTCCTCATGTATAAAACTATACAAGAATATTACAGAATTTTGTACTGTATAAATTGACTACTGAAAAGGTACATACATATGTGCACATGTGCGTGTGTGTGCATGTGTATGTGTTCATGCATGTATGCATGTTTGTTTCTATGTACATGTATGTATTTAACGTACATCCGACACTCTCTAGGCATTAGATATATTTTGTTTGATTGCATGTATAATTTTATAGACCTATTGTGTTTTTGTCTCGAACTAATGGTCTACAGACCACATATTTTACGTTTTCTTATAGACAACACTCTATTTAATTTCATAGACCTATTGTGCTTTTGTTTAGAATCAGTCAGTCTGCAGGCCGCATGTACATATGCCAGGTTGCCATATTGATAAGTAATGTAATAAATTTCTAATACAATAACTAAAATTAACTTTGATGATGATGATATTTTCATAAAACAAAACCACTTTACATACAATAGCATCAGAAGTCAGAATTAGGTAGAAAGTTCACAATATTGTTCCATTGTGCATGGTTGTACATTGATGCAATGTACGAATGTATATTCTTAATTATGTAATTACGGGGAATTTTTTTCTTTAAAATTTCGTGTGGTTTTCAAATTACTAATTTAGTGTTTTTACTGTACTCTAACTGTTCAACATCCATCAGAGGAGAATCTGAAGTACGTGAACGAGTTACACACAGTCACTCTCCTCATGGAGGTGATCAGCAAGCACTACCTGAATGCAAAGGTCGTGAAAAATAGCTGCTTCGCTCTAGCGACTTTCTCTGAAATTCACGGTTCGTTTTTGTCTTGACTTATGATACACTAGAAGCTTTTAACAGTGCCTTCACAGAATTCAAAGGCAACATTGCCAGGGAAATTTGTGAGTTGAAGAGAATACTTCAGCCGTTAAGAAGATAAGGATATTCTCACTAGCCTTTCATTGGCTGAAGATTACACATTGAAAGGCTAAAGATTTTGTGCATCAATAGCACTTTCTCGCTATAGATTGTTTGACATGCGCCCTGTTATTGTGAACTTTCCCTAAACTGTATTCGACATCTTTAAATCTTTTTGCAGTGTATGCAGATACTATTGATGCGATGTGATTATGTATTATGAAATTTTCATCGGGTAGGTAGTAAAAACTCAATGAATGAACGGATGGTTTAACTTTGGTGGTGTGATCTAGAATTCTAGATAAGAATTTTTTTAAAGATTAAATATGATTTTGAAAGAATTTTTCAAAGTGCATAAGTTGCAAAACACCACGAGAATTAAGTGTACAAAAGTACGCATTTTGTGATGAGTCATCATTGTTGTTGTAGTTGTGAACATTTAATGTCAAATAGCCTGAGTTTAGGTTTGCCCGCTCTACATGCTTTTTATGAATATGATGGCTGTTTTTTTTTCTATGGTATACCTCGGCAATGTACTTTATCCCAGTTGTTCTGGTTGACTTAGCCATAAATATGTACCATGTATATGTAAAAAAAATCGGGAAAGTAAATTTGTGAGGGTCTTGTTGGCACCTGTTATAGAGCTACCTTCCCCTACGACTTGTAAACCATCATTTGGCACGCTACGCAAGCGGCTTTAAAGTTTATAACGTTGCAAATTATTTTTTACACCTCACTTTTTCTAGTTTCCCAATGTTTCAGTACCAATCAATACCATTCTCTAATGTGCAGGGAGTGAGCTGTCAGTAGACTGAGTACAAACATTCGGTTATATAAACAAAACAAGAATGCAGCCCATATGACTCGATGATTTTGTTTGTTATATCTACAGAGGAGAGCGCCTTTAATGTACTGAAGGGCTTCATCTCGGAACAGGCCGATCTGTCCGGGTTGTCTATCCTGTTATCCGCGTATGAATGTCACAGAGATAACGCCGAGGTTGTTGAAGCGATAGTGACCCTCATCCACGAGATGTCTGTCTACCGTAAGTCATTAATTAACCTCTCAACTCAGTAGTACATAGAGTCTGCTCTCAAAACATATCCCGTATGTATGGTTATTCTCACTGACCGAGAATTTTGTGAATTGGGGGTATTTGGTAATTTTGCGGCGGTGTTTTTTTCGTGCGGCATAAAATAAAATACAAAATAATTAAGAGAGTGTTGAGTCGAGTTAACGCTTACCACACTGACATCTGTCTATCACATCACTATAGCAATATAACTCCGTGCCAACAGTGTACTAGAGGTTAACATACCGATTCAGGTCACTGCGCTAAAACGATTGTATCTCATTTTGTGAATTTGAGCATGAAAATAATTTTATTGAAGAGGGTTGCTTAAAGGCAGGCATGGATAGATGTATATTCAAGCGCTTTACAGTTTGAGCTATAAAATGACATTCTTTGCACAGGTTTTATGTTCACAAAGCAAAGTGAACGTAAAACCTACCCAAATAAAACCAGCTACATGATATGTAGTATATAGAATCGCGTCATACATAATAACAAATTATATACGCACTTACTATGTAACAACTGGCGCAAATATTTAAACTCATTTATTTCGTAGTCTTCGCCTCCTATGCCTCCTCAATCCTCAAGAATTCAAAATTCTCACCTAATAGCGTATAAAACTGTTTAGGCCTATATTGATTTCATCATTGATTCTACAAAAAGAGATACCTAAAGTAATTCCTGCATTGAATGTACGAGCATTGGTGTGCAATCTTCACCGTAAAAAATTGGTATACCGGGTGTAGATACCTACCTCTCCAGGTAGCGTGTTTGCTCAAATGAGAGGGATTGCTTCTTCCTGTTAAAGAGCTGCCATACCCAAAGACTTGTAAATTATTTACACTGCGGTATATAAATGTCGCCCTTTATCCATAATGGCTTTCAAATTATTTACAGTGCAGGATATATAAACGTTACCCTTTATCTCTAATGACTTAAATTATCTACAGCGCGGTATGTAAACGTCACCCTTTATCCATAATGGCTTTCAAATTATTTACTGTGTGGTATATAAATGTCACCTTATATTCCCAAAGACTTGTAAATTATTTACAGTTCAGTATATAAACTTCACCCTTTACGCAAGAGCTAATACAGCAATGGATTAAAATTAGGGGCCAAATAAAGAAAAATATTGGGTTAATTCAGGCAAATATCGATATAAACAAGTTTCAGCTGAAATTTCTTAATTTCCTCATTTACATTAAGTCCACTGTGTGTAAACTTAATTCCAATCGTATATTTCTGCAGTTGTATTGTGGAGAGCATGTCGAAATAGAATTATCAGAATACAATGTAATGAATGTCTATCTTAAGTTAGGTTCACCACCTGTGGGCAATGCTGTCACACTGTCCATGTAAATGGTTGTAGACGGAGCCCAGAGAGAACTCTGTTCGTACGAATACGACTTAACAAATGTCTTAGTTAAGCTGCATTCACAGTTCAATAGAAATCAGGTTTGACGTAGCGACTTTTGTCCAAGTCATTTTTTGTGTAGCATCTTTAGTTAATTTTATTAGTAGTTAGTAGAAATTCCCACAAAAGCAGATTAACAACGTAGAGTTTCCCTTCAGCTTATCACAATTTCATCTGGCAGTGAACAAGGGGCCCAATTGACTAATGGTTCGAATTTCCCTGTATTTTTTTTACTAAACACTGTCACGGTGCTTTCACAAAAGATATCTAATTATTAATAATGATGCAAGCCTGCTTTATGCTGATGTAAGTATAAACACATGCACTTGTTGCCAAGGAAATGTAAGTGATCATATATACCCATAATTCTCTAATCAAAAGGAATGCTGGTTTTCTGGAAAAAATTTAATACTTAAGATTGCCAACTAAATTTGAGATAAAATGCCCAAAGGGTAATTCCTGAGGGATGTCTCTTACCTTATTGTCAAGAATATAGTACAACCCAATTAAAGAAATTAGGTACACAGCAAACAGAATAATAGTTTGTTCATTTAAATGTATAAATGTAGTTGTCTGTCCTTTAATGCATCGCCATTGTTTTCTTTTATGCACCTCAATCTTTACATTTTCATCCACATTCTGAGTTTACTGAATATTTTATTACTGCTTATAATTTCAGTGTAGTAAGATGCTAGATCCACCAGTGCTATGAAGCAGGCCGAATTTTATGATTAATCAAGACAATTAATTGGATTTTTTCTTTGAAGAAAAAATTAATATGATCTGAGCAATATTTTCGACTTGGAGCCTAAAGCTTAATATTAGAATACAATTGAGATAAAAATCCATTTGTGATGTAATTAAATCTGAAGTTTGAACTCAAATTTCCCACATATTAGAAGTATCATGTCTGATAATTGTACAGTTTTGATATTTTGACAAGTAAAAACCAAAAAAACACATTAGTTTGGGAAGTACTTGAAAAAATTGGGAATTTTTATTAATGGCTGAAATTTAAAAACCGAATTTACTAATTTACTAACTTTCTACACTTTGTTACCCTTCCGCTTGCATGTAGTTACTCCCAATTGTTGACTTTCATAGAGGAAATAAAGTTAGAGATGCAATACGTGAAGTTGGGTGAGACTCTACTGTTCGAAGTTCACAAACGTTTCAAAGAGAACAAGGTAAAGTCTTAACCCTCCCCTTATTGTTATTTAACCACTGTACTCTTCTTTTAATGTATCACGGTGTAGTGTACTAACAGCATTATAGTCATTCCATAAGTTAGATATAATTTACTTTGTGTAACACGTTATTTCTGCACCAGTGTATTGTGGGATGATTAACACACACCAATGAATCCCCCGTTTCATGCATCAGTGTACCATGTAATCCCTATACCACGACCATTACTCCTACTACTACTGCCCGTAATGTTGGTGTCACATTTGACTGCCACTTTACATTGATACCCCATACCAACAAAGTTATCAAATCTGGCTACTATAGTCTATAGTATCAAAAAGTATATATACAATAGTCTAAATATCTCAACTCCACACTCTGCCACACCCTATTCCATGCTTTTATTTCCTCCTGGATCAACAAATGCAATTCTTTACTAACTTTCCTCTATGCGACATTCAACGACTCCAGAAGCTCCAAAACTGTTCAGCTTGTCTCGTCACTCATACTCATCGCTCTAAACATATCACTCCTGCCCTTATCTTCCTCCATTGGCTTCTTGTAGTCCAGTACACGCTCGTTCTCACCTACAAATGCCTTACCTCCACCTCCCCCAAATATCTTAGCGATCTTATAATCGCCCGCACACCTGCCAAAAGCACGAGACAATCAACTACACTCACTCTTGTTGACCCCAAATCTAAACGCGCCCACTTTGGTGACCATACCTTCACCTATAACTCTGCTCGACTATTTAACTCTCTCCCTGACATCAAACCATCTTCCATGCTCAATATCTTAGAATCGAAACTCTGTGCTCTGTGCTTATTCATAGCTTTATCATTCCATAGCAATGGTTTGTTTTGCATACCCATCTACATTTGACTCTTATACATTCTGCAAATTATATCTTTCAGCATTACCATGTGATCCACAATCTTCTTGATTTCACTTTTCTAAGGCTTGTGTATGCCTATATATAATTTTAGCAATTTTTTTCTTTAACCATTATATTATTAGGCCTGGTGTAACTCTTGATTCATCCATTGTCCCATGTCATTATTTGTTTTGTGGATATACTAGATTTATTTATATTGTAAAGTGTTGTAGGCATTATCTTGTCACAACAACTTAAGGGATAATATGGCACTTAAAATAAAACTTCATTATTATTTATTCGTTCACAGAATACCTCGTCGTCGACTATTATGGACACCGGATTCGGATATCATTAATGTGATGGAATGTGTTTTTACACACAAGTTTGTAATTTAGTTGGGTGCTTAGGCCAAATGAATTTTTTCTACCTTCAATAGATCTTTCTTAGCTTCCCACATGGAGTCACATATATAAGCGTGAAGTTGACTTGTAAAAAGTATTACTCTTTCCGTGAATGACTGGCAATCTATGAGAACCACAGGGAGGTGAACTTATATGGCATGCTGATTACTGTTCTTTAATGAGTTGATATTTTAGTGGGTTGCGATGTAATCGGAAGCTGTTTTGTGTTCTCTTTTTTGTAGGACATCATTGGTCCGTGTGAAAGCGCAATGACTAACCTGGGCATGCCGTTGAACGACGCCAAGAGTAAGATACCACATTTCGGACCGTAACCCTCAGCCATTCCCCTCATGTCACCTGCTTTATATTGTGTCTAGGATTGTACGGATTGTACGCTATGGAAAAAGCAATGGTTAAATGAGACAAACAGCCACACTGCTAGTGTTGTGTCTAGGATCACAAGCATTATATGCTACGGAAACAGCAATGGTTAAATGAGACAAACAGCCACACTGCTAGTCTTGTATCTAGGATCATAACCATTACAAACTACGGAAACGGTTGAATGAGGCGAACAGCCACACTGCTAGTCTTGTATCTAGGATCATAACCATTATATGCTACGGAAACAGCAAT
>WURV02186892.1:0-12742 GCA_011762755.2 Epimenia babai | reverse complement strand
CTTTCTCTAGGTGTGTTTACCTCACCTTTCTGCCTATCCATCTCTCTATATCTTCATCTGACACTCTCCCTCCATCTGTTCCATGTCTCTTTCTCTAGGTGTGTTTACCTCACCTTTCTGCCTATCCATCTCTCTATCTCTTCGTCTGACACTCTCCCTCCCTCTGTTCCCTGTCTCTTTCTCTAGGTGTGTTTACCTTGCCTTTCTACTTATCCATCTCTCTGTCTCTTCATCTGACACTCCCCCTCCATACGTTCTGTGTCTGTTTTTCTCTAGGTGTGTTTACCTCGCCTTTCTGTCTATCCATCTCTCTATCTCTTCGTCTGACACTCTCCCTCCATCCGTATCCGGGTTCCTTAACCACTCCCGAATTCTTTCTACCGAGACGACGCATCGATCTCAACATCGTATTTCAGCGAGTTCGCCTCCAAAATGGAGAGTCGCACGACGATCCCCCGTAAACAGGTCACGAGCCCCGGGCGCACGGGCAGCGGGTCGATTAGCAGCGGCGGGGGTTCGGGGGACAGCGGCACGTACGAGCCCCACCGCACCGACGGGAGCATGTCCGACTCCGGCGTGACGTTGACGATCACCGAGGGTCGCAACAAGCGCCGACCGAGCATGGGACAGAAAATCTCCAACATGGTTGGCCTGTCGAAACGTAGCAACAGCGCGTCGCAACTCGGAGGTTTCATGCCCTTATCAACTGTATTTTTAATCTCTTCTTCTACAATTACGACCTTATATAGATGCACCCAAGTGGCTCTACATTGGTAGAGTTGGCGTTCTGGTCAGCAGCATGGCTTTTCATGCAGGAGAGTGTGAAATTTTTCTGGTGTTGCTGGGATAGAAAATCCGTTTGTGCGGATTTGAACTCTAACCTCTCGCATAAACGGCCGCTCTACTAACCACTGCCCCAGCGTTATATGAATCCACTGCAAAAATTAGCCAATCAATTTACAATCCGTCATGCTTGTTACAGGTATTCGTCTAAATCGCTGGCATGACATGAAATGAAATTTTGTTGATTTAAAGTGCCCTTTTAACACATGGCTATCAGAGACACTTCACAAATTTATGGTTGGTATGATTAACTAGAAACACAAGGAATACGCCATGCAGACTTTAAATATCAGTGGTTCTCGAAAACGGTGTTAAATACCTAAATGCGCAGGATAAAGCTTGCCACTGTAGCCCAGTTGGTCAGACTGGTTATCTGGCGGTCATGGGTTCGAGTCCCATCAGAGGTATAGGTTTTTGTCTATACATTTATTTCCATGCTGTCTGTTATATATTAACAACCGTGTTATGTAACTACTGTACTGCCAAGCACTAAAATAGCTCATGTCCTGCATTGATGCGTATTTTCTGCACATTTTGGACTTGTTATCGTTAGACCCGTCTCATCTTTTGAATTGCATCGTCATTGGGAGACACAAGTGACCGATCAAATACGGTTTGAATCCACGGGTTGACTTAGCCATAAATAAGTACCGGTGAAATTTCTTTGTGGCAACGCAAATTAATATAATCAGTGGGAAATTGAATTTGCAAGTGGCTCACCATCGCCTGTTATAGAGCTGCCAACACCCCTGCGAGTCCTATCAAACCGTTATTTTCCAAGCTGCAAAAGCCACTTCAAAGTGCGGGATATAAATGCCTAATTTACTTTTTACTCTTGAATGACATGACATTACCTGTTTAATCTATTGGCGATACACCAAATCGCCAATAGAAGAATTTCCCAACATGCCAAATTACTAATTCACCGTATTTCCAAGCTACTCTTTATCAAGTTACTAGTGTCCTGATTGTTGGCCAGACGGTACCAAGAAGCGTACGTCATTCCAACGCAGCGAGGAGATTGGTCCGGTCGACGCTCAAGGTCACATGATCAAGCAGACGAGTAAAGACTCAAACGATGGAAGCGTCGGAAGTATTAGCTCAGACTCCAGCAGCCCGTAAGTGTCTTATCGCAAGAAACATCGCCGCCAACTGTCGTCACTAGGGAGTTTGACTTTCAGTGGGCTCTTTGTTTAGGAATATTATTACTAACATTAGTAATTAGTTATTCACCTGATGAAGAATGTTCTAACATTCGAAAGCTCGTGATCTATATCTCCGCAGTGAGCCATAAAGGTGTTACCACTTAATTTACTATTACTAACATTAATAGTGATTAGCCGAATGTCGCCAATGTGAAGAGGTTCCATTGATGCGCGAATAGTACAACGGTTGTATGTTTGGCTTTTTCTGCGAGAAGTTTTGAGTTCCAGTCCGCGCAAACCTGCAGTTGTGTTGTTTCAGAACTGTTGGAGTGAGCAAGATTTTCTGTACTCAGATCGCAATATTGGGAAGATTTGTATTAAAGTGGGTTATTACGCCACCATTTTAGTTAATCCACCATTTTAGCTAGTCGACTAGTAAATCAAAGTTAAATATTTAATAATGATATTACAACGTTTACCCGCTATGTTTGAATTTTAATTTGTAGTGCTTGGCCTCCATCTGGCTTGAGAATTGGACCCGAAGGCCAGTTCGGTGACTTCGTCGAAGGACTCGGGCCAGCTCAGTTGGTGGGCCGACAAGTTTTGGGGTCAGCCTGTCTCGGTGAGATTCAGCTGGGGCTGTACGACCGCAAAGGTCATCTAGAGGTCGAAGTTATACGGGCTCGTGGCCTGCTAGCGAAGTCTGGTGCCAAAGTACTACCAGGTACTGTCCAGTGTATGTATGTATGCATTCTCTAAAATAAGACACTAGAAATAAATATAAAGGACTCTGTAAATGGTAAAGTACATAATGTCATTGTAACATTAAGGATTTAACCGGTTAGGAATATTCTCGCCATAAACAGGGAATCCCCTCGATTGTTCGTGAACGCGTCAATCACATCACGCCACGCTCTACTTTACTCCGATTGGCTCGATATGGTTTATCCTTAATAAATGGGTCATTGCGAATATTCTATGAGTCTGCCCCGTAGCTTATAAAAAGCCGGTGTCTCATATTACTACGTTCCTATGAATCGTACAAGTCGTAAAGTTAACATCGTGATTTATACGATAGAATAATACTGTACTGATTAGGTTCTAATTACCTGTAACCATTTAGTAACTGCTAGTGTTAAAGTGTTATTAATAAGCTGAGATTGTTATTACTTTGTGATTACGATTAAAGATGGAGTACTCACACCGAGTCGTACTTTTTCAGTATATTTTTGGTGTTAGTTTTATTTCAACATAAGATATTAAAACATAACAGTCATATTAATGGGAAGTATGGAATTTAGTTCACAAACAACAGGAGAGAAAATGCGCAGCAAAAAGTAGCCTCTGGTGGGGCCTGATCCCACAACCTCCAGATAGCCGCTTTGGTGCTCTATCAACTCATCGGTTGGCTATCTGGTTGGCTATCGGGTTGAGTGAGATTATACTCATCTCATCAGTGCAGGTGCAGTGTTTAATCAAACACCGTCCGATGACTAACGGTAATTCGGTTCTTTATGCGCAGCGCCGTACGTCAAGGTGTACATCATGGAGGGCAAGAACTGCATCGAGAAGCAGAAGACGACTCTAGCTCGGCGCACGCTCGACCCTCTCTACCAGCAGCAACTGGTGTTTAATGAGTCTTACAATGGAAGAATACTGCAGGTGGGTGTGTATGTGGGGTTAGGCGTATTTGGTTATGTGTGTATGAGTGTGTGGCGTATGTATGTTATTATCGTTGGCGCCAGTGGTGTAGTGGTTAGAAGCGTAGCCTTTCATACGAGAGGTTGCGAGTTAAAACCGGCATAAACCAGGGATTTTTTCCCGCGCCTTCCCCAATAAGAGATAAGCAAGATTTTCATGCTTTAATGTTGAGAAAGATTTATTGTGGACTGGTTTATTATAAAAATATCTTAGGGATGTTACAGGACGATGTTGTACGTGCGACTGACATTTAATTATAAAGTAGCACCCAAAACCTCGCCTTTACCTTTTTATGTGCGGATGGGTGCGTGATGGGTATGTGTGTATGGGGGGCATGTATGTAGGTGTGGGGTGGGTGTGGGGGATGTGTATATGTGGGGTTGGGTGTATTTGGTTGTTTGGTGTGTGTGTTGAGTTGTTTACCTTACGGAATACTACACTACTGCATTATTTTTGGAAAAAATACATCGGCCTCCATCAGGCCATTGGGTATTCTTCTTCCCCCTCATGTGGCTGTGTTTCGGATCCAACTATACACAATCATCACCTACCGCGGGTAGGCTGTCTACTGGCATTCAGAATCGAACGTCCCCCGTCTGCCGAGGCTATCGGCGATTTACATCGTGACATTGACAGTGGTCATCCATTATTCTCTCCCATTTAGCAACGCTCCTGTTTAACCTGCTTCCTGTCACCATTTTGCAGTAACGCAAAGTCGTACGAAAATCTTATAAAATCGCACGTTTTCATCCAATGTTTTAGCGTTGCATCTATTCGAGTCCTCTTTCGGCCATATTTGTCAATGTCGTTTTCCGATTTTTCGGAAATGTGTCATAAAATATCAGATAATCTTAAAATTATGACGTCAATTAGTGCAACCACTTTATTTTTTCTTCATCAGATTACCGTGTGGGGAGATTACGGTCGAATGGATCGCAAAGTATTCATGGGAGTTGCGCAAATCTTATTGGACGACCTTGATTTAACAAACATTGTGATTGGCTGGTACAAACTGTTTACTACATCTTCATTGGTTGGGCACCATTCCTCGTCAAACCCTAGCCTTCATATTCGACGTAGTTCAACCTCTTCATTAGAAACTACAAACTATAGCCCGTCTGGCCTTAATCGTACATAGTAGAGTACCAGTTAGTTCGCTCCACCCACAAGAGACTATTTCCAAAGGGGTACTGCGGTTCATAGTTAAATTATAATTATATATAAACTCTAATAACCCGAATTATCATTGAAAAGTATTGTTTTCTAATAGTTTCGAATCTTTTCAATCTAAATGATATAACATTATTTATTTTATTACAATTAATATTTGATAATTTTTCACATTTTAAAATTAATTTTATAAATTTTTTTCTTTTATCTAGTACAGTATCTGGAAAATACAGAAGTGTTTTGTATTTTAAATTGTTAATATAATTTGTATACACAGGCCCGTGTTGATCTTTATTAAAAAACGTGTTACCCTCGTATTTCTTACATTTATATAATTTATGTACTTCAATTTGTATCTTGTTTAAATTTTTCCTATCCTGGGTTGTCTTTTGTGGGTGGAGCAATTTTACACATGATGTTGATTCATTAATACATGCATTTATGTATAAGGTTTGTAACTTTATCGTTTGTAACCGTTTATACTGTAAGCGTTTATGTTTATACCGTAAGAGTTTACGTTGTTAGAGTAAGCGTTTATGTTTATACAGTAACTGTTATTCACATTTATTATTATCACCTTTTCATCAGGAAATATTCATTGTTAGCACGTACCGATATGATAATATTAATTCCAAGTCCACCCGACTCTTCCTAGTATTGTAAAAAGGGATTTTTTGACTTTTTCCAAGGCCTGTTCCGATGGTAACGACTCAATTGAGTAAATACACTCATTTTAATGTAGAAATATATTGACAAAACTGGTGAAACAAGTGGACTTGTAATCGCGTCTATGTATGTATACAAGACACTCCACTAGATATCACGTGGTTGATTTAGTAATTAGTTTAGCCGCGTGGTGTGTTTTTTTACCGTATATGCACAGTTCGTTGTTGGAGGGCGATTCTCAGTGTCTTATATATCGATAATAACAACTACTGCAAAATCGATACGTTTGCCTCCGCAGTATGGAACTTTCTACCAAAATCAAGGATAACTATTTCACTTTATCAGCTGTCACTAATTAATCCATGATCATTAAAATGTATTCCATAATAAATCAGTTGTATCAGTTTTATGCTTTGAAATAGAAAATCATGTTTTATCGAACGTAGAGATGGACTGGCGTGTTAATCATATTGTATAATATGAAAATTAAACTTAATTATAGACTAAAGAAGATAAGAATTCACACAAATTATCGAATACAAGTACACTTCAGATGCAATGAGTAGGGGTAGTGATACACAGAATGTATAATGGAACAAATCCAGTCAAGAAAATGGATAAGAAAATATTCATGGGCATCGTATGTACGAAGACTCGCAGCGTAGAAAATATGGGTTATTTTATTTTTACTTTATGCATTATCTGAATGGGAAATTAATTATCCTAATCTAATATATCAAATTTACTAATTATTCATTCACATGAGATAGATATGTGCTATAGTGTAGACACAATCCAAAAAAGAATGATTCAATGGAAAACTTTTCAACAAAAAGCAATTAAATGGAACAATTGAATAAAGGACAATTCAATAAAGAACAATTCAAGAACAGTTTAATAAATTATAATTCAATAAGTAGTAATTCAATAAAAAACAATTCGAAAAAAGATTTATTCAATAAAGACCAAGTCAATAAATAACAATTCGATAAAAAATTTATTCATTACAGAACAGTTCAATGAGAAATTATTCAACAAAGAACAATTCATCATCTATATTTTTAGTTGGAGTTCCACACCAGCGTACGTGTGACTATTTTACTTGATAGCATTTTTCCATTCTATCCTGTCCAGAGAAAAGTCACGATTAATACCCTTGTCTCTTAGATCACCTGAATAAAGAACAATTCAATAAAGAACAATTCATCATCCATATTTTTAGTTGGAGTTCCACACCAGCGTACGTGTGACTATGACTATTTTACTCGATAGCGTTTTTCCATTCCATCCTGTCCAGAGCAAAGTCACGATTAATACCCTTGTCTCTTAGATCACTTAAATAATAATTCAATGAAGAACAATTCATTAAATAATAATTTAATAAAGAATGGTTCATTAAAGAACAATTCGATAGATGACAATTCATGGTGAAACCTTACCTCTTTTGGTGTCGATTGAATCGATTTATACAATTTGCGTAATTTATGCAAAATAATTACTATTTAAATTATCTAACAACGATTTTTTAAATGTAATATAACGTAGATATGTGGGTCAGTGGAGACTTTGACAATGATTAGTTACTCCCGAATGCTGTGATTATTTTTTCACGTTAAATGTTTATTAGATATTTTCAGCTATTGCCGTTGACTGCCTTGTGTATGAAGTTATAATTTCTTGTTTTCTCCGATTGTTTATGTTTTTGTTTACCAATGAGCTGTAATGTTTCAGTTTATCATTGGTGCTGTGTTAGAAATAGTCAGCTATCCAAGTTGTAACTGCCCGATTTTAAATTAAATTTTTGTCAATTGCCCCATACTGGAGTAGGTCATTAAAAAACACTTTACAAACAATAAAAATTAATATATATGAATTTATGAAATACAAAAAAAAATCGGCGCAGTGAACTAGTGCGATCTAGGCTAGGATGAGGGTTAGCGATAGGGTTAGAATTTCTCTGGTGTCCCGGCAGGACATTGGGTGGTGGATCGCACTAATTCATTGCGCCCAAAATCCGATTTTGTGCATAACAAAAAAGTAGAAACAAATTTGGTGATTGTTTTCCACCCAATCTTGTAGCAGAATGGAACCTGCCTGCTCGATGCTAAAATGTCCTGTTTTATTGGAAAGTGCACTAAGGTGGTATGTCGGTAGTCTTTTCCTTACCAGTTTTAAACACCCTACTTTAATAACGTCAATAATTACCCATCATTTCATCGATGTAACTTGAGATTACTAAAATTCCCGTGCCTGATCTAATTATTTATTTCTTTATTAAATGTACACTGTATAGTATTTGTTAGATAATTCTCTACGATCTGTTAACGTATTTATGACATTTGTAAATACGTTTTGTTCTGTACCCTATTCCTAGCGTATGTATAAATATATCGTTCTGTTTAAATTTTGTAGACCGCATAATAATTTCCTGTGGTTTATTACCGTGAACTGATTTTTTTTGCGGGATAAAGGGATAAAATATACGGGAATGAAAAATGGTGATCTCTAAACATTCGCGTTGAATCGTCTGCTCATAACGTGATGCGACTCGCGCGCCCGGAAGTCACGAGGTGGGAGAATGAAAACTATGGAAGCCATTCCAGTATTATTTTAGTTTTCCCTGCAATCAGGATCAACCTACGTATCGAATTTATAATAGATTACAGGTAATTAGTTCTGCCTTACTCGTGGGTGTTTGGATTTGGTCAGTATTCAACGTGATTATAGTGATATAAGAGAATATTTGGACGTTTTAGTGCTACATCTTCAATTTGAATCAACGTTGGTCTTACTATATCCAATAACACGTTAAAGGAATTAGTCGTTCTTAGGTGATTTTTTGTCTGTTTCGGTTTGTCAATGGGCTACGTCTTGTTTATTGCTTTGGACAGTTGCTGGGGTTTTCATGGGAACGAAGGGAAGTCATTCGTGTGAGCAAAATGACCTCATAAGTTCTTATTCTTATTACACACAGTACATTCGAGTATAAAGTTTCCAAAAGACGACATTTTGGGTCACGTGATACATAATAGTTGACAGCATCATTTGTGTGGATACTATAAAGACAGTTTTAATTTCATGTAAATTCTTTTATAGAACGAGACATGTTGCCTGACCAGTCTGTTCTGAAAGTTGAATCTAGTTCGCTCCCAAGTCACTATCGATTCGGAATAGCGCCTTTACACCAGGACACCCGAAAGTTTGATATTGAATTCGAATACTCGATTACCCGAGCGTTTCGATCTAGTGATGAGATAGCCAAGCGTCATGAAATACTGCTAACCTAACAACAGCAGAATTTAGCGAGTACGACTAGAGTGTTTGGCGACTTTTCTAGGCTATTTGTACGAGGTAAAGACTCCGTTTGAAATAACTATATGCACCTGTAGTTTTAAAAAGCATCGCCGCATCGAAAAGCGGGCATGAGAAAGGTCGAAGCTATAAATCGTCGCATAAAATACTCATACGTTTTCAGATACCATAAAATTACGAATGTGTATTCGTTAAATTGTTCAAAGCGAAATTGGAGAGGACAGACACGGACTATGCGACTACCAAGAGGTTTTTAATCGTCTTATATTCACTTGTAATACACCCACTAGGACAGGGAATGCATTGAATTTATGCCCCCCTGACTGTCTATATCACGTCGATGTTCATAACACAATGTACATTTTTATTGTTACTTCACGTACATATTGTATTATTATAGTTGATAATAATAATGATATTATTACTAATCCATTTATTATTATTACTATTATACTAATTATTATTCATCGCCGTAATTTATTACATTTTCACGTTTTAATAGTAGTTTAAATTTTTTACATTGCCAGCAATGTATCGCAAGAATTGCAGTAATAAACCTGCTACGGGTGAAAGTCTTTGCTGGTTTTGTTTTCTATTATATTTTGGTGGGATTTGATCGTTGGATAATTATGCTTACCAAAGGAATTTATCCGATAACGTATTTATTACTTGTTAATCACTACGTGGTACACCGGTGTCCGGTGTGAGATGCCTACATCGTAATATCAGTTGTTGAAAATGACGTGTGATTGATAATGCCACGAGATAAAAACACTATGTGTCACAAGAGATACGTCTTTGATTCGGGTATAAATGATACAAGCGAATTTTGCTGGTGAGTAAATGAGAAGCGTGTTTGGGCTCCCCCTGTGAAAGTTTGTCTATTAGATGTCGAAAACGATCAATGTTTTATAGCATCGGCGCAAAATAGGTCTCATCAGTGCCTATGTCTGAGATCTAATGAAGTCATAAAATGCCGTTTAAATAATATCAGCAGAGTTTAGCGAGTACACGTGGTGTTCTTGGCAGTTTTCTAACGAATTATCCAGGCGATTTGTACGAGGTACAAGAATCCGTTTGAAATAACCGGATACAGCTGTAGTTTTGAAAGGGCAGGAATGATTCTTAAAACACAAATAAGTAACAATTGAAGTTGTGAAGTTGATGTTGCGTCTGAATTCACGGAACCTCTAATATGCATTCGTTAAATTTGTCGAGGCCAAACGGGACAGGTATGACGCGGACTAGTTGATGACAGCAAGTTACAGGAACGCAGACAGTAACTTGAACAGTAGACGGGAAAATTTTCAGATAAGAGATACCGCGTCATCGTAAAATGCCGTACGTACTATTGGGCAACACAGGCTTGGGATTCTGGCAGTGGATGGTTGAGCTACATTATAGCAATAACAATATTAATAAGCCATTTGTTTTGGAGGCGCCCTAGCAACTAGTGCCTCTAAAGCGCCTATATACATTTCGCCTAATAACTAATTATATTGTCTAACATAATACGTAGAATGTACATATAAGTTAAATAATAGCCTAACACAACCGTTGAATGAAATGTAATGAAATTCCATTTGATTTCATTTGTGGCCTTCTATGACCAGTGCAGCAATGTCTGACCAGCGATGCACATAAAGGGAGAATATACTTCTACGATTCTAAATCACTAAATCATAATTATATTCCCGACATATCGATGTATAATGCTTCACCCTGCAGTCCGTTGAGTGCGGTAGAGCGGCATCATAGTTTCATTGCCGAGAACTCTGTGATTATGGTACTCAAAATAGAGGAAATCCTAGGTTGTTTCTGCAACTTAAAAATTAGGCCTCACCACACTGGACAACGATCCAGCTAAAATAAACGCTGTGTAATATTTAACTTCCTGTATTTATAACATCAAAACCTGCGATTTTGACGAGAACTTTCCCCTCATACTGGTGTACAAATAACCGTACAAAATCTCTTTCGAATATCGCACAATTCCCGCATGATTCCTTCCCCCTCCCCAAAAGGCAGGAAAAATTAATAGAGATGGGTACGACAAAACATAATAAGCCGTCATTTATTAATAATTGTAATATCATATATCTAAATAATCTAAATATTATTTATAACACAATTAATATATAGGTGCAGAGAAAATATAATTTAAACCAGGGGCATAATATTTATTATATGTTAATATATGTAGATTTTTTCTCAATGACAATCGCTATGGGTGAACAATGGAAACATCCAGCATAGTCATACACTTATACTTTGGTGGTGTGGTACGATGTCGAAGGAAATGCAGGGAATGCCCAAAAATACGGTTTATTAAAACGCTTACTATTTATTGGTTCAGCACTCTGTATCTAAGAGTTGGACGAACGGGGCATACGTACGTATCTGGTTTGAAAGTGTCAAATATATCGCGAGTTTATCAGTGAACAAACTAAGGTGCGTGGTCAGCTGTGGAATAGGTTCGAAATTTGGACTCGGGAAACACAAAGATTAGTCTTTGTAACGTAGCCTATGTGTAGCTTATTTCGGAGAACTATTATTAGCAATGGTCAGCTGGGATTAAGTGATTGAATCTGATTGAAATAGGCAAGCATATATGATTAATAATTACTTAACTGCTAAGATTCAATTTACTAACTTTATCGCCAAAGAATTTGTGCTGATGTATTTGGGCCTCGTCGAGTTAATAGGACGTGATTCACGTAAAAATAAAAAGACGTAGACAAGAATTGTCTTATGTCGTGCCTATATGATATATGTACGACTAGTACAATGGACCAGGTAACTCCGTTCCACCTTGATCGCAGCGTGCAAAATTGCAGATGAGAGACCACGAGTAAAAATGGGATGAGAGCGCAAAAATATCCCATTAGGCTCAATCAAGATCACTGACGTAGTATTATCTGTTAGCGCCCCTATAGGAACTCCATATCTAGCACTTTACAAATACAGCTGGTGGCTTTATTAAGAGGAAATTTCATTTACGATTTACAATGCAAATTGCTTTACAAGGGGAACTAGGCGATCGTTCAGAATGTTTAGTTGGACAGTTCCACGTCAGGCGCATTCTTCATCGATCGTTGATACTTTATATCGATGTTTCAGAAATTTTGCATTGAGAATTTATCGTATTCATCTGGTTTACTCGAGGGATGTCAAAACGTTTCGTACAATCCTGATAACGACAAAACTATTATTCGATTCGCGCGTATAGCAAGATAGTCCAAAACGAAACACATAAACAATATACCGTCAAAATTACTGCTTGATTTGCTTGTGTATCGCAAGATAGTAAAAAAGAACCAAAATTCGGGCCAGAAGTACTTCAAAAGTTTAATAACGCGCGGGCCATCGTCATCCAATTGTTGTCTCATGAATGTAGTTAACAGCGCTCTGGTGTTGATTTTTCTTGAGGATTCGAGAATTGAATTCAAATTTGCTTGGACGAAAATTTTGCAGAGAAAATAAGATATAGTAGCAATGGTTTTTAAAAAACAATAATACATTTTATACAGCTGTGCATGTGAATGTTGTCATTGAAAACTCATTCTGCAAAATGGTGGTTATTCAAAATGTTGCATAAGCAAAATGGGTTTTTCCGAAATGGTTGTTACTAAAAACCAAGATTGGAGTTCATTTCCTCGCATGAGTTAAGTCATTGGTATTTTACGAAAATACAAAGGTAACACCTTGTTAACTATATAAGGATTAACACAAGCTTTCGTATATCAAGTATACTTCATCAGGTGCAATGAGTGAGTAGAGGTGGCACACAGATTGAATACTCGACCAAAATCACGCTGTAACTACAAGGATCACAGAGGAGACAATAAAGAACATAATCAAAGGTACGACTGGAGTGGGATGAAGACAAAGGCGTATGAACAAAG
>WURV02186881.1:0-12742 GCA_011762755.2 Epimenia babai | reverse complement strand
ATCGTGTAGTAGACTAGAATCATCTTAAAATTACATGGTGTCATTGTATGCTTTTTGGAAAAGGTAGGTTTTGATAGTGGACTATTAGTCATGTAAGGTGTGTTATATAGCTTCGACATCCTTGATCAAAGATATAAAAGAGTTGCCCAGATGAAAATTCATTCAATTTACAAAATCCATGAAAGTTATATTATTACGAGAGCTAATTGACAAATAGCAGATATTTAGCCGCTACTTACACACGTATTTGTCTAATAGCTCCGTATTTCCCGAAGATGTCATACATTTCCTCGGCTGTGATTTTATACGGCAAGTTTCGTACATACAGAATACGGTTAACCTCGGGTGGTAACCGCACCTGGAATGAGACATTTCATCACCACATGTATGCGAGTGTGAATACAACTTGAAGAATTCCTCGTGCCATACCATGCCTGATATAGCATGCTTGCACAAAGCATACAAAACTCAAAATGTATTAGTCATGATAGAGTAGTTCCTGTTGTTTATTGATTTATAGTGCCCTTTTAACACACGGCTATCTAAGACACTTAGCAAATTTATAGTGATTATGATTAACTAGAAATGCATGGAATACACAGGGAATGTTACAGCAAAACATGAATACCGGTATACCTCCTCAGGCGTCCAAAACAGAGATAATAGAAAAACGTCCATATGAGGAGTACGCGAATGGTTGTCAATCGAACGAAATCTTGAATCCAGTGTGACTGAGTGTGACCGTCATAAATTGTTGGGAATTCCTAACGCTTACCATTTCGTAAACAACTACAAGCACATAAAACCTATAGAAAAGTTAGAGTTATCATGATATTGAAAGTTAAAAGCATTTTACCTGAGAATGTACACGTAATATCAATTGTAACGTCCAAATTTCATTTTCGTCATACTTACGTTAGTTTTCTTGTTCATCGCCATCTTGAAATTTTCTGTAGGAAGTCCAAATAAACCCGGCGCGTCTAAAATCCATGGTAATATTGCTGGGAATCTAAGGACAATACCTTTTGAGACTAACTATAATTTATTTCACAAGCTTTCGAATATAAATATTCTTTATCAAGTTATAATATTTATATTCGAAAGCTTGTGAAATATATTATAGTTAGTCTCAAAAGTTTTTTGTCCTTCGATTCCTTGTTTATCATGAGACTAACGCGGCGATCCCTACATAATATTAACCATAAATTTTATGTTGCCTTTTACTAATAACAACGCGGCAATAATCGATCAGGGTGCACCTGATTAAAGGAATTTTTATCTACTCCAAAATATCGAAGAGCAAGAATACTGACAAGAATCCATCTAGGTTCTACACTATGCAAATTAGAAGTTTTTGCATAAGCCTACTGCGAAAATTTCACGTCGCACGAACGTTACGCTCCTAACATCGTAGACTAACATTCCATCGCTCGAAAACCGCCGATATTACAACCACTTGAACGAAATGTTCGAATATCTCTACAACTCAACGACCCGAGTGAAGGTAAGATATACATGCACGCAAAAACTAAAACGACCCCCTTCGCTCAGCCAGTGCTTGCAATCTCGCTCCCCGAAATAAACTAATATGTGGGCCAGAGTGCGTTCAGCAATCTTGGATCCAATATTTAAAATTTTAATAACAAATCTCGAAGACGTTCTCAATATATCTCCCTTGCTTGATACTGACTACACTATACCCGTACTAGATCTGTGGTATACGCCATTTCACATAGGCTACAAACATCGGTAGTACCTAATTCTTAGACCAGTGTGTCCAGACAACGCACCCGCCGTCTTCCACTTCATGAGTGTATAATAACGTTCGTACCGCACGTGATCAAAATGAGTCTATGCCATTTTTATTGTGAATATGCTGACGTGAAGCCATTTTATGGTTGTAAATACGTTGGTGACCATCAAACTCTGTACATAACTAAGCCCTATACCGACGTAAAAAAAGAAAATATGATACAGGTGTGAGGTATTCACATGACCCAACATTCTCACTGTTTATCAAAAGCATAATAAAATCAGTAAAAAAAACTCAAAAACGTTTTTGTTTGCGTCAACCTTTAATGTAACGAAATCCTGTATACTGTAGCGCACCTGGTGTAATATGAGGTTCTCGCCTTACTTCATGTTTCAATGTGGTCAAGGAACGTCTGAATCATGTTGTATTAGGATTCCTAAATGATGTATCCGACTATATAAGTAGTTATTCAACTAACTTCGTGTTCCTTGATGTGTGACTAATGTCGCTACATAAAGATTTAGGATAATAAAGTTTTTGAACTCGATATTTCACAATGTTCTTGTTAACATCCGGCCTCAAGCGTTCGCCGTTGTCGAGGTGTAGGCGTAGGGTCAGGGTAGGTTTAGTGTTACTGTAGGTTTAGGGATAGTGTAGGTTCAGTGTTAGTATAGGTTATGTTAGTGCAGGTTTAGAGATAGTGTAAGTTTAGTGTTAGTGTAGGTTAAGGGTTAGTGTAAGCTCGGTGTCTGTAGGTTTAGAGATAGTGTAAGTTTAGTGTTAGTGTAGGGTAAGGGTCAGTGTAAGTTTAGTGGTAGTGTAGGTTTAGGGTCAGTGTATGTTTAGTGGTAGTGTAGGTTTAGAGTCAGTGTTTCCTGCATCGAGTCCCCCTCAGCCGGAACGGTGGACAGCAGTACGTATAAGGCTTCTCACACCTCAGTATTCGCTTCTTGACTCTACAAACGCATTTCAAAAACATTATTGTTTTTATATATTCATATGCCTGACTATCCACAAACGCAGTCATTTATTGATTTATTTATTTCACTAATAACTTATTGCACGAAAATTTATCAATCAATCATTCCACATCTATTTATTCACTCAAATAGGCCATCCGTCATTTATTTATCGATAGTCATTTTAGGAATCCATTCACCCAACCATTCATCTCCCGACTCATTCCACCCTCCATGGATCCATCTATTCATCCATCCGCCCACCCCTCCACCCGTTCTATCATCCAACCATTCATATGGTCATTAATTAACTCCCCTCATGATCTGTTTGTTAATTCATCCATCTAACGATCCATCCATCAAACAAAACGACTCTCACATCAACCAGTCATGTAATCGTAAATGGGATTAGCCAATGTGGTTCTATGAATAGATGGAAAGAAATGCACAGAAAAAACCTGCTTTCTATGCTTAATACGAACTTATAACAACAGTGGTTCTTAAAACGGTGTTAAATACTCCGATGCGCAGGAGAAAGCTTGCCCCCTGTAGCTCAGTTGGTAGAGCACCAGACCGGTTATCTGGAGGTCGTGAGTTCGAGTCCCATCAGAAGTACAGGTTTGTATAGGTTTTTCTGTGCATTCTTTCCATCAACCAGTCAGTTACAAATTGAAAATAACAGACACGTGTTCCGAAACGTTGAATCACGTTTCACAAAGTCGCTGCGAGAGTAAAATACGACCGAGAAACGCGCCTTGAAGAACACAGGCCGTTCACTCAGACGCCGCTACATCGGAACCTCTCGGACGAAACGATTGTTTTCTATATGACAATAATAATTTTCTTGCAACGACACATAATTCACTTCATTTACACGGTACTAAATTCGACATGCGTTCCTTTATTTATATCAAGCAAACCTGATAAGGCATTGGTTCCAGCGACGCTGATGGCAGTTCCCCAATCCTACTCGCCACACGCGCTGACAAATCCGATCGCGGTTTTCGTAGCAGGGCCACGCCGTCGACCCTCGATAGCCGTCACACCCACCACATTTGTCTAAAACGCGTATTCTACGTTACGGGATATCGTGCAAGTTCGTTTTACGCTTATCTCTTAAATTTTTATAGGTGAATGATAAAGTTAATATACATCTAAAAAATAAATAAAAAATGCGAATAATATTTCACCGACTCGGGTGTTTCTTTATGTTTTACGTATCCATCTCTCTTTATATTCGAACAATCTTTGGAGTCTATACCCCTTACTTCGGATCACATCGCATGCGCAGTATTCTCTTTGGTATTGGTAACGTTCCATCCGTGGCGAAACATTTTTGCAAAATCCAGAAATCGATAATTTCTCAATATTTTCACGTTGTTAATGGAGGAGCCAATGTAGTTCCTTGAATAGCTGGAGAAAAATGCACTGAAAAACCTACACCATCAGAGATATCGTTTTTTTCTGTGCATTTATCTCAATATTTTCAAAAGTCTTTTTTTCAACGATAGAAATAATAAAATTTTATGCAACATAAATAAAGCTTTGATCGTCCGCACTGCAATGCGGCTGAAAGCATTTGCCTTAGTATTGTCTCCCTTTATTTGCGAACCGCTATGGCTTCCTCTATCAATGTTAAACCAATATATTCGATCATTGCTTATTGCAGATCTCTGTACGTATATCGCTGGCATGTTTCAGACTTGAAGATATCACTCTTTTTATAATGGGTATTATCATCCCGTTTAGTAACTGAATGCACCAGACCGGTTATCCTAAGATAGTGGGTTCGAGTGACGCTCGAGGCAAAGATTGCCATGTGCATGTCTCGCTCGTTAATTCATTGTATAACTAAAAATGGCTATTCGAGTTTTGCAGGGATCTCACATTATTTCATCTTTCACGTGGAAAACACATTTCAACCTATTAACACGGTGTTCTCAGGTGAAATTCGTATAACTGAAATCGATGCCCAAATCGTGTTATTACTAATTTTTAATGTGCAGATATAACAATTTCTAGAGAAATCTTACACATTCGGTATTTCAATTTGAACCCGACCCTTCCGCCCATGACCGACTTGAATATGACGAGGACCGTATTACCGTAAGACCGGATGACATTGCGCGGCTCTTTGCACGAGCAATACCTGCAGAACGGCGAGGTTACCTCGCTCAATTCAGTTACGTTTGCACGGTGAAAAAAAATATGGTTTAGTAAAACCCTTTGCAAAGTAGAGCAGTAAAGATATTCCGATCCATTACGAAAGAAGTGGCTATCCGTGTTAGACTAACGAGTAATATAATACAAAAGAACTGAATATAACACCTTTTATATACGTGGCCCCACAAGCACTAGCATGGCATTACACTACAGTACTTACGAGAGCGCCAGAGGTCAGCTGGTTTCAATTAGCACGGAGATAGTTACATGCTGGGTTAGGAAATATGAAACCTATCCACTCCCAAAAACTTACGTGTATAAAGTATAATAACAACTGGACCAAGATTTTAGGACGTCCTGTCTGAGTCTCCCCTTAATAAGTGCCTTGCAAGATTATGTACAGGGCATGTATGTAAATGGTATATATCATCTGTCTGGGTCTGATCAAACCCGCATTAACCCTATCTGGGAGCTAAAACACCGGTCTGGGTCCGATCAAACCCGCGTTAACACTATTTGGGAGCTAAAACATTTAGAATTCAAAAAGATCTAAGGTAGCACCTGGGACCAGAGAGCGCGATGTTTTTGTAGTACCGGACCTCAACAAATTCAGCGCACGTACGAGGCAAACGTCCGCATTTTAAACGGAAGTGCCGCCTGGAAATGTCTAAAAAGAAGTAGCTATTCTTCGGTCCCTGTAATAGAACGCGTAAAAACATTAATTTATATAAATGTAGATTTCTAATACGCAGGTTGTTCGACTTCCGACTGTGTACACATGCTCAGTATACGAACAAGCAAAACTTCTTTCATATAACACACACGCTATATATATCTATATATCTATATAAAATCTTATTTATATTAGCAAAACTAATTTAATGGCTTCTTTTGTTTTTTCTCTATTAGAATGACCGAGTTTTACCATAGGGGGAATGAAGTTAAAAAAATTTTTTTTTCCACTAAAGCTAATTTACTAGTCTAGCTAGCCAATGAGTAAAAACCGCTAATGACAAAAGACCTTTATAATGCCATTCGATTATTTTAGTCAGTTCGTACCCTAGTTAATTAGTAAATTCGAATCCCATATTATGGTGTTAAAATAATTAAAATTAGATTTAATTTTAGTTTTCTCTCCGTATGAAACTAGAGGATTCGTCTACTCGCCGTGAGTAACCAATGACACTGCTGCCTGGCCGGGTAACCGAGCGGGTAAAATGGCGTAGTCATCAGATGCGGACGGTGATCCGGGACGTACCTGCGATAGCCGCATTTGGCTGAAAGCAGACAACAGCGACATACGGAGGCTAAAATGTTCAAAGGCCGACTATGATGCCTTATAACATCATGATGTTTTTTCTACATAGTTCCCCTTATGCTTTACACACCTCGTCCAAAGATGTAACAGCGCTCGGAAACCCGTGGTATAGATTCCCACCTTATGACCACTGAAAAACTGCTCGACTCCACAGATGACGTCATAATTGGTTCGATATCGTCTGCCGGCCAAATGAGGACAATGCAGGGGCATTATACACTAATGTTTCCACCCTATCAACATTGTTGTCCTTGGGACTAGTGCCAAAATCTGTCAATTTGTGTCTGATGCTTCAGTACGAACGAATTTTTTTAACTTTAAATATTACAAGTTTTTATTTGCATACAATAACTTAACAACCAACGACAATGCTATTGCACTTTCCTATATCTTCCCTACTCCCCCCGGCTTTTTTCTTCCGCCCATCGCTATGTCCTCCCCGTCGTTACCCTTTCTTTCTCAATTCTCAATCTCCCTCATCCAGTCTTTCCCCGCGATTTTGGCAGCCCGTGTTACCTGTTACCTTTAAAGATAAACCGGACTGACCTTGACCGACGCTTTTGATGAAGGTTTTGCACCTCCGTCCCGTGAAAGCCGTAGGGCATCGACACACGCTGCATTTGTTCGGGTCAGTGTAACCGCGGTTACTGCACTTCAACTTCGCGGGGCATTTATCTGCGGATAACCCCGTGCGATGTTACTGTCTCGTAAGCAGCTTCATAAACAGAATTATTACTCGAAAAAGCCTCTTCCGTGTGCTGCGCAATCGCATTTTGCCCGGATAAGCCGACAGATACACGCTGAACTAGAAAGCCACCGAGGGTCTTTCAGTCTAAACGATATAACCACTACGCCAACTTTCCTTACGCATTTGTACTTTAACGTACGTTTGCAATATGCTTCGTTGGCCATACGGATGTCGTAGAAACTGGCATCTCTCCGCTGACCGATCACCGACTGCATGAGCGGGTCACGTGTTTGAATCGTCCGTTTACCATTCCGCGAAAACGACTGCGTAAACATTTGTTCATTTGTAGGAAATTGGCTGACACCGCAATGCTTTTTTTGTCTCTGTGCGTTTTGTGCATCTACACTACTTCGATCATCACATAAAGATGTGACAAAAGATGTGATGAATATTCTCACTTAACTTAAATATGTGACGGATAATTGAGGAGCGTGGCACATGGGCTAATTTATTCGAATTTTACACGAAAAATTGTGAGTCAGGTGACTAGTAAGCGTGTGGAATGTCGTAAACATATCGCCAGGAAATGGTAAATGCATGGTAAATAATATTGGGGTAAATATAATAAATAAGGTCACTGCTTAAAATGGTAAACATAGCTGATAATATGGTATTTAATATGGCTCATACGGAAACTATATCAAATATAAACATCGTATACCGGACAGTGACGATATTTACGTAAACTTCTCTCCCCGTGCTTGTTGTAGATTCTAGAACACATACTCAGAAGAGTCATTATCGAGTATGAACTTACAGCAGGGCCGTATTGGAAGATGGATCCGTAGTCGAACGGGAACCCGAATGTCCGGAGAGAGCCCCAGCTCACCCTGCGGAAGTTACGACGGTAACCCGTTCGTACGTTTTTGGGGATTACCCGAAGAAAATGTTTTCGGTCACTTCTCGCGTGTTCGTGATAAAACCCGAGCGCGTGGCCGATTTCGTGCACCATCGTCCCAAACTGTTCAGAGTTAACGCCGGCTATATTCATAGAGTTGATGTGCGGAATATCTAATGGTTTTGTTAGGGTGAATCGTACCACATTGTCGTTCGGGTCGTTGAGTCTATGAAAAAATATTCAGCCCCGATGGTTTGAAGATCAAAAATCAAGTACAAAATTTGCAGCCCGAGAGTATTCATCAAGCCTCTCAGATGCAGTTTGCATCGAATGCTTATGGCTGCTATTAAGCACAGAAAATATACCTCCCACACTCGCATATCACATGTCAAGAACGCGTTCGCGCGTCTACCAATTTTGGTCACGGCTTTACCCCAGCGATCGGAGATTGACTTGCTGCGGGTCATCGCCGTAAAGCCCACCAGCGAGCGGATTCGAACCTGCGATCTTAGGACTCCAGTATGCTCTTACTACTCACGTAATTGCTTCCTCTGAGTTTGTGAGATTTCTCAAAACAATTCATTTTGTTGCCATGGTAATTTCATTATTTCACTTTATTTATGATCGTTGTGTTATGGCCGTCTGTAGAAACTGTCATTTCACATTTTTTTTGGAAAAAGTCACGTGAGGTTCGATGCGTCGATTTTCTCAGCAAAGATCACATATCTAACGTGTCATTTGGTAATTGAACGCCGACTAGAGGACCAGAGAAAACGAGATAGCCATTTAACAAGGTTTTGAAAGACTTGGCGAAAGAAAATTATATGAAATAAGAAAACAGAACAAAACCTCGATAATTTCAACAGAAATGTTGAATAGGAAAAGTGACACAGAGCTAGGTACAACATCTATGTATAGTATTTCGACATAATGTTTGGATTGGTGGTCGGGTGAAATGGTCTTGTGTGTCCCGGATTTCACGAGCTTGGTTGCGCGTGCGTAAACAACTGTGACAGTTTATGACTGTTTATTAAATAACATACTCATGATATATCTGTATAAAATATATGTTCGAGTCCCACTCCGTACGTAAAAATCGTGATAATGTTGTACTTACGTGGAGGCAGTTACTGGATAACGAGAGAATCTGACCAGTTCCTTGACCCTTCCGACCAACGAATGACCAGCATCTAATGTACAATTGACGGTATTATTCCACTACGTGTTTGAGCTTAATATTATACCACGCATGTGTAATCGTGTAAGTCAAGGGAAGCTATCGACACTTGTCGAATAATCAATAATTGTCCAGATCAAATGCGTATTTTTGGCTATAACCTAGACATCGTAGGACCACCCAGAAGGTTCGGGCTTGCGCGCATGCGGGATTTGCAAGTTATTTGGCGTTGATAAAGCACCAGGTAGCCATTTTCACTTCGCAGTTTAATGGGAGTGAGCTTTATTTACTCACAAAATGTAAAAATTTTCAAATATTTTTTATTTTATTTATTTATTTAGGTAACTTTAGTCTTGACGCAGAATAAATCACGGAGTATTATACTTT
The DNA here is from genome assembly GCA_011762755.2 of Epimenia babai. Classification (NCBI taxonomy): domain Eukaryota; kingdom Metazoa; phylum Mollusca; class Solenogastres; order Cavibelonia; family Epimeniidae; genus Epimenia; species Epimenia babai. The sequence continues at coordinate 3,399 of WURV02186881.1, read as the reverse complement.
CGGTGTTCCAGACTCTGATACAGATATTATAACCGACCATTTGTAATGAATGAGCTGAAATTTTTTACGTGTATATATTCCACACCAGAACGTTCCAAATTTACAGGCGCCGGTGAACAGTACGTCTCAAGAGAGAGAGAGACGTCGCTTAGCGCTCACGTAAAATTTAGAGAGATGTGACGACGTCAAGTTATCCCCTATGATGTATCTATGTAATTATAGGATGATTACTAAGGTTATCACTGTCTATGCCATTATAGACCCTTTACAAAGCTAGTCTACAAACTGATTGGCCTCATTTATAATGGTGGGAGAAAACACCTACTGTGAAAAACCCACCTACCAGAGCAGATAATTGACCTTTTTCCCGTTCATGCCACCGGTTTCAAATGTCTGCAGACCAGCTACATAGCATGTCGTACATTCCGCTAAGTCTGGGAGAGTAAATAGTTATTTACAATGGAATGACGACATAGCGGGGAGGTAAGCGACCTAGCGACACATCTATAGAGCATCTGAAACACAGCCACGTCAGAGGGAAACCCTTAACTGCCACCCCCCAAGGGCTACCCAAACCCCCATAGGCACGGAAGATTAAGGCGCGGTATCCTACAATACGATTAAAGGTAACACCTCAACAACTAACGCAGATAAATATTAATGCAAGCTTTTTTTCATACATGTATACATTACATCTGATAAATACAGGGAGGGGATAGATGTATAGGGTTTTCCCACTATAGCCAGTCCCGTATTAGCTAGTGTAACCAAGATCGCAAAATCCCTATGGTTATATCCACACACCTATTTTTCAGTTATAGCCACATGATTTTTTTTCCATCATAGCCACAATCTCTTTACGCAGGGAAGACTGTAACGACGTGGTAAAACGATGTCATTTTTTTATATGACAAATGTGCATGTTACGGAAAGTGAAGGTAACTCCTTATTGACTAACAACGATTATGATTGGCACAAACTTTCGTATACAAGTATACTTCATCAGAAGCAACGAGTAGGCGTGGTGAAACACACGGAATATATACTGGAACAGGGGAATGGTAGAGTAAATATCGAGGCTATATAGATACAAGAATTCGCTGTGCAAAAAATGGAAAACCTAATAAGACGGGAACGAAGCCGAGAAGGCGGCAATACAGCAAGTAGCTAGCCTGATAACAGAGGGCGTATAAAACTAAGTAGAAGTGAGACAGGGAAACGGAAAAATAGAAAGGTAAAGAGTATTGGAGTGTGAACAAAGGTGGCCATAATGTGTCCGTGAGTGATATACATTACTCCTAGTGAATCGCATGTCGACTCTCAGTAAGAAATGTCACGCGAGCGACAATAAACTGTGATAACTGATGGGCTTGTTGTGATAGGACGCTCTATTGTCATCCTGCGGTGGCAATAACAGAAAGGAATGCGGCACGCGCCAAATCTTGCGGCTATAACAGTAACCACAATTGGTGGGGCTATTATAGTAATGCGTATATCGGTTACACCCAGATGCCTGAGCATACAGAAGCGTGCATTGATCTTATTGGATAGCCATTTCTCGCACCGGACGTAAACGTGCGAGGAAACACGCCATTTAGAAAACTCGACGCAAATACCATAGATATCGCAGATTTACGGTACACTACCCGCTTCCAGCGGTAATGTTCAAGCCGGAGTCCTTCGGCCCGATGTTGCGCACCTCCTTGAAGCGGATGCATGTCATCTTTTCCCAATATTGAATAGCCTCCCTTATCAATGTCTTCTTCGCTGACGCTACACAACACGATGACGATAACTTCAGAATTTTATTGAAAATGACAGTCGTGAATATTTGACACAAAAATCAGATTTTTTTAAAATTAATAACTGAATCTCGATTTACCCAATCAATTTATAGTCCATCATCATGCTTGTTACAGATATCTGTGTATATCGCTGGCTATGATATACGGACTTAAAACATCACTGGTTCTAAAAAACGGTGTTTAATACCTAAATGCACAGGAGAAAGCTTGCCTCTGTAGCTCAGTTTGTGGAGCACCAGACCGGTTGTCCAGAGGTCGTGGGTTCGAGTCCCATCAGAGGTATAGGTTTTTTCTGTGCATTTTTGGGGGAGGCAGAATGCAGATGCGCGTCATGCTGCACTTGACCCGTATCTATAGCTATAGCTCATACCTCCCTATCTCAGTGTCTGGCTACAGAAGCACGGGTGGATGGGACATTTGTACATTAGTGGGCCAGGAATGGTTCCACATTTTTTTGCTTTTCAATTTCATGCAAATTATCCCAGCTAGTAACGGAGTAATTTTACTGCTGTTTATGCTTTTTCATTTTATCAAAAGCCATTGCTTCAGAATTTTGGAAGAACTTCTATGAATACTCTCAATTCTACTCAATTCTAGACATAAAACTGATCATAACTTTCCTCTGTCCACCAACTTTTTGTGTGAATTTTGGAAGAACTTCTATTAATACTCTCAATTCTACTCAACTCTACACATGAAACTGATCATAACTTTCCTCTGTCCACCAACTTTTTGTGTGGTTCATGCTTTCTTTCATTTAACCGCGTACATATTGAGACGTATCTTTGCTCTATGATTACTCACTACCATCCAAATGTTGATGCAGACAAGTCGATCAGACAGTCTCCTTTCACGACCTCATTCCCGGCGTGACCTACAACGTCTCATTCGTTACCATGGTCACGGAAGGACCAATCAGCATCGAGTTCTATTGGACCTTCACTACAGGTTTGTGATTTCTTTCACATCATCCAATCAGATTGGCCGGCTGGCTCCACAATAAATTGGTGGGCGTGTCAGCTACAATTCACTAATTCCCCTACAGTTATCTCTCTTGAATATGATCAAAACTCCTAAAATGGGGCAAATATACTTCTGACTAGACATGATTATATGACGCAGAGATATCGCAGAGGTTGAGTGGTCTTGGGCATTTATGTTTTTAGATGGGAGCAGTTAGCGTAGCAATTAGAGCTTTGAATCCAGTTGTCTGTGGTTCAATTCCTGCTGTAACCAGTATACTACATGTGGCATTTTTTGGACAGAAAATGCCCTAACCCTCCATGGGGGTCTGGGTAGCCTTTGCTGTGTGGCACTGTTAGGGTTTTTCTTTCTGACGTGGCTCTGTTTTGGATGCCCTATGGATGTGACTTCATGTCGCTTACCTCCCCACTATGCCATCTTTCCATTGTAAATAACCATGTTTGGAATTACCTCCCCACTACATCATCTTTCCATTGTAAATAACCATGTTTGGAATTACCTCCCCACTATGTCATCTTTCCATTGTAAATAACTGTTTGGAATTACCTCCCCACTACATCATCTTTCCATTGTAAATAACCATGTTTGGAATTACCTCCCCACTATGTCA
>WURV02186870.1:0-12743 GCA_011762755.2 Epimenia babai | reverse complement strand
CTCTACGACACACGCCCTTCCTCAATATATCTATTGAGTAGCCCTTTGGTTTCTCTCGCCTCCTCTTACTTGGCGTTCTCAGTCATTGCATCCGGTTTCCTAGGTACTCCTCATTACACCAGACACCAGCACACCCCCATACGATCGCAATTACGTTTCCTCACCATATTTCCGAAACCGTTTACATGGATCCTAATGATATAGTCCTTTCTGATCCAGTCCACCCTGGTCACTGCCAGCGAGAAGCGAGAAACGCAACATCTTGAGTTCTGTGATCGCTACTTCAGAATCCTGCCTCTAACTTCGCTATTACCAGTCCATGCAGCATGGCAGACCACACAGTTAACCATATATTTACCGATTCACTAATACACCGGACATTAAGGACAACAGGGAAGTATCGTTTCATTTTAGACACAGACCTAAATCGATCTAAAAAGAGTTCCCTATCTCACTATTCATATCACAGCTACTTCAAAATGCCAATTATACTTGTTCTCTTGACAAAAACATTTACTGTTCGCGACATAACACAAATAGTGAAATGAAATTAAATTTATTTGATTAAAGTGTTATCTTCATTACTGTATCACATAAAATTGCCTTATGTAATATTTTTACTGTATGTATCGGACTGTATATGACAGATGTGTAGACTAACTATAACATTGCAGGCGTGGGTTATTCGTGTTTTTACACGCCTAAATTGTGTTTGACAGCTAAGCTAATAAGTAGGCTAACACTTGTTTAAAATATATTTCACTTCATTTCAAAGTGTACTTATTAGCTTAACTGCCAAACACACTTTGCATGAGTAAAAAAACCGAGCCTACGCCTGTAATGTAATCGTTAATAAATCCAGAGGCGGAAGTTATCTAAAATTAACTTGAAATGAAATTTTATTGATTTATACTGCCCTTTTTCACACATGGCTATCACAGACACTTTACAAATTTATGGTTGCTATGATTAACTAGAAACACAAGGAATACGGTTCAAAATCGAACTCGGTATACCATGAATAAATCGAAAGCAAAAAGGCATATACAGTAAGATCACATATAGAGAAAATATAACTAAAATAGGATGGTTTTACGTTAAGACATTGTCAAGAGCCGTGTGGCATTCGCCTAAGTTACTGTGGAGAAAAGCGACATTGTGCACACTCCCCAGAGTATGAGCAGATGGTTAACGTGTGACGGCAGACGTATGTCGCAAACACTCGCTCGGCAAAATCTGCTGTATGCGATGATTAAGTACAACGATGTGACAAGATAGCGGAAAGGTGACCGCTATAAGAGACGCTTCTACGTTGCGTTAAGCATCTGAAACGCAGCCAGATCGGAGGGTAAAAGCTATTGGAGAACAATAATGCATAGGCTACCCAGCTCCTACGAGCGCACTCCACCCATTACTGACTAATTAGAAACAACCCCTAGGTTCTAATTGATTAATGCCTGTACTCTAATTGGCTAACAGTCTAGGAGTAGATCGTGAATATTCATGCTGGAATACATTAGCTCTAGAGAAATGCATAATTGGTGACGTGGTTAGCCAATAGAAATTCCCCTCAGTTTGAAAGAAAGTAGAAGCCTATTAAACCTGTCAACGAGTGATTTGAATGAAAAAAGGGTTGGGTCTCGGCGTTCGCTATTGAAATTATGAGCCAATGAGAAGCGAGATACGCGTAGCAACGCCCAAGCCGTGACAACTGCAGCACTAGGCAAATAAAAGGCGGATCCAGATGAAATAAAACTGAGGAGCGGAAAAAACGGCGCAAAATATATGTTCACATTGTACTATCATAGACATATTGTTAAAAAATTCTCAGACCTCCAATCGTAAACTTTTGTACTATATCCTGAAAAAGTACTACCAACACAAGGGTGAGTGTTAGTATAAGTGTTTTTTTATAACGTGAATGACGCTTAGGTTAACCCTTTCGTGACTGATGGCTGCGTTTTACATTAGTATATGAATGACGTACTTCGGCAACAGCATGGAGAGGGTTAAAGCGGGGGTGTGGGGTTGATTAGGTCTGGGTACACGCACCGACTAACCGCGCTTAAACGCTAGTTGCTTTCTAACCGGTTTTTAAATGGACGAACGGTAAATTGTTGATCAATAATATTTGACCCAGTCAACCCAACAAATAAATCATTAAATATCACGCGTGACAGTAGAGATAAACTACAACATATAGACCGCAACAATCACCTAATTACATCTCTTGAAGGTGGTTTACGATAAAATATTTACTGCAACTACAGCGCATATATGCACACGAGCGATGAAAACCGCCCAAATACGTTTTTGTCACCGAGAAAAACATCAGCGACGAAATTTTTGAATTTCTATAGATTGAATGCGTTGTATGGACTCATGCGGAGTTATCTTATCCTTTAGGGTATCACACAGCGTATTTCATATGGGGTTTTGTACCTTTTAGGATAAGTCGTGTTTGATATTTTCTAAGGTATCTTGTAGAGTATCTTTATCTTCGATATCTTTATGGCATCGTGTTGGGAATTTTATATAGTATCTTGTAGGGAACATTGTATGATACCTTACAGGGTATCTTGTATGGTATTTGTAGAGTATAGGGCCATAGAAATTGAAGCAATACCTTCCACCTTCTTGATACAGTTTCAAATGCAAATAGTTGCTTAAAATCGTTATCTTTGGAACAGGATTGATATATGTGGCACCTGCTCTAAAGGGCAACAAAAAAAATAAAAAATGTTCATTAAATTTCATTAAAGTTCATTAAAACTCGATCAAATTTATTCAAATTCGGTAGATTTCAACTTCATTCTGGGGATTATCTGCCCCTGAAATTGTAGCCGCTCGAATCAGTTTGCGTACTTTTATTCTTTTAACAGTGCACTTCTAATGTTTTATTCGACGTTAAAGGTACGTTGGCGCTTATCATGGAAAACTGTCGATGATTCTCGCCGCATAGTTCGGTGGAAATTACCTGATATTTTCACCTGTTATTTGAGAATTGTCATCATAAATTGTCCATCAATGAACATGCAGCAAGTGGACTGAGTATTTAGAAAGTTAAGAGCATCATTGGGCTGACAAGGAATGAATCGAGATCAAAAAGGTTCTAGCCAGGTAATACCATGCCCCGAGGATCAAATGTCGCCCTACCTAAGTTGAAAGGGTGATTTGATTGCTCAACAATCAGCACGACGGGATCCCGTAGCATGAGCACCAGAATGACGAGTTTTGACACCCTTATATTTATATATATTTATATACATTTTAATCACAATGTGAATACGAACAATTCGCAAAAATGGGTAAGGTGAATACATCGCTCATAACGTATCACCCCGTCCCTGCTCGCACTTCATTAGCTGCCTGTAGAACAGCGCATACAGTTTGAAACACTCGTTTTTACCTACAGATGTCTCCATCTCACTAAACCAAAGTATCTCAGCAATCTCAGTCATTCATAGGTCTGCTAGAAACACCAAGCAATCGAAAACACTCAATCCGGTTGTCCCTAGATTTAAGCGTGTACACTTTGGCGATCGTATGTTCACATTCAACTCCGTTCTCTTTAATGCGCTCCTTCTTGATATCAAAACATCTCCCACACTAAACATCTTCAAATCCAAACTAAAAACTCTCCTCTTCTCTCGTGCTTACAGATTGACTCGCTGCACAGTTCTGATGCATGTTCTTAGTTCATATTGTGTAACATATTTACATGTGATTATTCATAATTCAAAGTAGTCATCAGCGTAAGTATGTGTATATTGTACAAGTTTATACAAATTTAAAACCACTACGAGGCATTGCAGTGCATAATTTCATTGTCTTTTTAAGTCGCATCATTGTAAAGTGTCATTACCATCACCTTGTCATTATTGACCAAGGGATAATTCGGCGCTATAAATAAAGCTCTATTATCTTTATTATTATTATTAATGCAGTAATCCTACAAAAATCAGCAAATTCTCGAGAAAAAAGTGCCTGAGTCATTGAGAATGTTACTTGTCGGCCAGCGTACCTACGATGTCAAGGATGAGATATGGAGAAAATAAAATACGACATAAAAATTAGGCCAAGTACCTAACGTGGGTAAAAGTTTCTGAGAATTTTGAATACAATCTAGCGGAAAAATGGACGAAGGAACCAAAATTTTAATCAACAAAAATTAACATTTTGTGACTTCTGTTTTGAGTTAACAGGTAACACAAAGTGAAACCTTGGAATACCGTCATCAATACATTGGTTAATTATGCAAAGTAGTAAATTACTCGCTGCGCTGCGGTGGTGTCCCATTATGCTGTATCTTCCGGTATATTCTAGAAAACGAAAACAGAAATAGTCCATTTTGCGTTGTTTCATTCGGCGCTCTCTTAAATGCGTGATGGCATTTCACGACTCTGACCATCTAATTATATTTCGGACTCTCATTATGGAGAGTGAATTCTCAGCAAGGTTCTAATGAGAAACGGCCACCGCATCCATTACCATCATCACAAATGGACTGACTAAAGCGAAGGAAATGTTCGTAAAGATAAAGTTCTATCTATGTCATAAACATACATTCTGCACACGGTAATGCAAGCCATACGCGAAATGAATCAATACAGCTAAAAGCAGCGGCGGCGCTAATGGTAACCAAAATCAAAGATGTTGTTTTAATCATATCTAATCCATACCCGCTTATCGGTGATAGGTGATAATCTATTTCGAGCACCGACGCCTATGGTATTGGTCAATACAAAGAGACTGTCAGAGCGGCTGCTCACAATCGCGGTCCTTCGTGCGAGAGGTAGCGCGTTTGTATCCACACAAAGTCTCGTTTGCGTGGTCTACCATGTGCCAGGGTGATTGTATAATTTATTTCAGTGCAAAAGGAAGCAATATTGTGACACTGCCTGAAATTTCTCGTCATTAATAGAGTATTGCTGAAACTTCGCCTTTTCCTTTCTTGGTCCTAAGGTAATTTGGAATTCAACGATACTGTTTGTTTGTGAAACAGAAAGATCGTGACAAACAATATCAGACAAACTCGACTACGCACGAGGTGTTATTGTTGAACAGCTTGAATTGGAACCACGAAGTATGTTAGGTGTGAGTCAGTGACCAACCACAAGAAGGAAAGAGGGCAGGGTGAAGAAGTTTTAGTACATATTCGACATATTTTTGCTAAAGACACATAGACTTGTCTGATGATATGACGACGTTACATCAAAAGGCCTCACAAGTACAAATCCTCTACAATCTTCATCCCCAGCATGCATGCCAAGAAATTACACTCCACCGTAATCACGCTATTCAAACACTATACACCAAATAGAAATAGCTCAAGGAACACAACCGCGAACTCACTCACCAAGTACATCTTTCAACATCTTTAAAGACTCACCTGATGAAGCATTCATTGTGTCTGCGAAATCTTGTGCTTCCATAAATTGCTGTTTGTCTTAAAAGGTGTTAGCTTTGTATTCTTGATATCTACACAGGCTTGATAGGTGTTTTGTATATCACGTTGAAAAAACAAGGTGGACTTATCCGATATATTCGCTCTAGAATACACATATGGAGTACGTATTCGTTTGCCCAACGTTGCATTTTTATATAATTTGGGGAAAAAGCATTCAGATGTTGGGGCTAGGCTATATAACAATATCATCTGCTTCATGGGAAAAAACGCAGTAAACTAAGCCATGCGTATTTAGCCTGAAGTCACTTAATCCTGGTCTATGAATTATATATAACTAATCTCTGACCAGAACTTCCCTAATGATGATTGGTCGTGGTTAATTGAGTTGACTGCACAATGGTCAGACGTTTCCATCCCTAACCAAGTAGTTGAGGCCATGAGTATAGGACCGAGTTTGTGTGTAACAACCAATGGCATACATATTACAATAACACCGTGGTCTTTATGTTCTAAGATGGGGGAGTGTAGCGGTAACAGCGTATGACTTAATCCAAAGGACCCTGGTTCAATGCCCGCTCTAGCTTGTATACCATGTGACATTTTTGGGACAGGAAGTGCCTTGAACTCCTGTGCCCTAATTATCAAGGACTTAGCGTAGTGCGAGACATATATTGCCTATCTGTAGACATTTGCAACCAGCGGCATGAATGGAAACAGGTCATCTGTCTGCCGAGACTCGGTGGGTTTTCACAGGTGTTTTTCCCCGACCCCTTATCACTGAGGCTAATGCATTTGTCGTGTTAACCAGATAGGTTAGCATTGTAAAGGGCCGTATGGGTGATCATCCTATTCGAAACTAACTAAAAACTATGTTCTGACCGATGTCAACAGAATTTCAGAAGTCTTGGAACCAATCTAACCTCGACATTTGAAAATAAATCGGAAGAGGTCCGATGTGAACAAAAGGTTGGCTGTGATAAGTGTTGGAAGCAATCAAGCAGAAACGTTTACCCTCCAGAGTTCTCTGTACAGAACGCTATCTCCCCTCTCGTGGGAGATACCAAACTATGTAATTTGCGGAAGCACTAGTTATCTGATAAATCAATCACTCAGTTGTCAACGATCACTATATATGTATTTTCTGCGCAAGTAACATTGGATGTTATCATCAGTCAATGAGGTTATAGACCTGCCATACGTCTGGTAGCAATTAAGACATACACAGTTAGTATAAAGGACATAATTTCCTTATGAACATTCTGTTCATGACTAATAACCATCATTTTGAGTCTGACAGATGCATTTATATATGTAAAGTTGCATGTAAAGAGACTAACCCAACAATAATATAGGCCAAATTGCAGAGCTCTGTGACAAGCGGTTCTTGAGAGGATTTTTTAAGTAAAAACACAAACATCGCCAGAAATTACCTCCCCTTGGTCAGATGATAAGCTAAACAAATCTAAAAGAGATCAACCCTGGGAGAATGTCTGCCAAATGACAAAGCTCTACAATAAATGCTTCCTGAGCAGATTTTTTAAGAAAATATTAACATCGAATGGATGGATAAAGCCCAATTAAAAAAGCTTGCCGGGTATAAACTCAGGTGAGCTAACAAGCAAGTATAATCTGATAGACTCTTTGATATGGTTTATAATCAAACTTAATGGCTGTTATTTAGCGTAGATACACCTTCAACGCTCTCATATCACCCATCCGAGATGATATCAAATGTCAATCCTTTTTCGAAATAGATTTACTTCAGCAATATCAGTGAAATGACTTGCTGACTATCATTGCGGTAAAGCATTTACCGGTTATAGATTTCCAGTTACGAGTCCAATGTTCCTACCACTCGACCAACTGCTTCCTATGGAGCAACAAGCCGGGATGAACCATTTACCTAGGGCATCACTGGCCCTTTATAACGCTAGCCTTAGTGTGCTGCGGTAAATATGAAAAGATCACTACACAATTCGAAAAGGAAAAGATGGTAGCACCTTGTAAGACTTACAAAAATTTATCGAAACACGAGCCTTCGCAGACGCAAGAAATGCTTCGAGTGAATAATTCACTTGACGAGGCATTTCCTGTGTCTTCCAAACTCGTGTTTCACTAAATTTCTGTTTGTCCTGCTACCGGTCTGGTGCTACCCTTTTTTCCAAGTTATTTATTTGTATACACTCACACTGTTAACCCACCTTCACGCACTAATATGGGTTGGAAGGTTATTAATACGCTTTTCACCGACTGCATTAAATGTAACACTCAGTTTAACCCTTACCACACCGACGACTGCGCATGATATTACTATAGCAATACAATTCGGTGACATCGGGGACTAAGGGTTAAAGTCCAATATGAGACACTCAAACTTCTAAATGTCTCGCAAAGAAAGCAATAGCTACTCAATTATTGTTAGTTACTACAATAAGGACAGACAGCTGCAGACTCGAATCGTGGGGGCCGCTAGCTCTCTCGCACATCGATATTCAGATTTTCCTCAGACAATACCAACACCCGAGATAACTCGGTCAGCGTGACTGACCATTGATATTAATAAATGAATAAATCACCCCGATCAATTGCTCGGGATTTACAAACGGCAGCCGCGTTAGTTTCAAGTGCGGACAAACTCAACGAACTGCGTACATTTCAATGTTACAATCTGGCACTGATTGACGAGATGGCCAGCGTTACGGGAGAGCATTTCGTCGAGTGTGTAAATACAGTTGTATGTTTGTAGGTAATTTGACAAATATAGGACAGCGGGTAGGTTATAATTAAATGACTACAAGACAGCAGGTAATTTAAAATCAAAGAATACAAGATAGCGAGCAGGTTATACTTTAACGAAAACAAGATAGAGGGTAGGTAATAATTTAATGAATACAAGAGAGTGGGTAGGTTGTAATCAAAGAATACAAGATAGCGAGCAGGTTATACTTGAACGAATACAAGACAGCAGGTGGATAATAATTTAATGAATACAAAACAACGGATAAGTTATAATTTAAGGTGTTTACTTAACATAGGCTCGCATTGTAGAGGGGCAGGAAAGATGCCATGCCCAACGATTGCCACGGTGATCAGCCTATTACTAAACTGAACAGTGTATCGGGAGACGTGTCCAATATTACCCCGCCCAAAACATTAATATCATCAAATATACCTCAATGATTATCATATATATATATATATATATATATATATATAAAACGATGCAATATTATGATACAAGAATGCATAAATGCCTTAACCTACTGTAGACACCGGAAAGTTCCACAAACAATACATGTAATACAGTCTGCGTTTCAATAGCAAATATTTTTGGTTACTAGCAGTAGCAGTGTATAGTCTGTATGAAGTCACGTGCCTCTTGTCGAAGTGGGCAAATCCAGGCATTCTCGAACACGGAAAATTATCTACCATGAAGTACATTAGAAGCTCTGCTTATCAGGAACTTGCATACAGGTATTTGCTGAAGTCCCTTCTTCCATGTCCAAGACTTATACTTTCCCAGTACATGTTGGGGGCACTTTCACTTTCGGTTTCTTCAGAAGCGATGTTCATGGGTTTCGTGAAGTTGGTAAAACTCGATGAAGAACATAAGAAGCTCTGCTTATCAGGAACTTGCATACAGGTATTTGCAAAAGTCCCTTCTTCCCTGTCCAAGACTTATACTATCCCAGTACATGTTGGGGGCACTTTCACTTTCGGTTTCTTCAAAAGCGATGTTCATGGGTTTCGTAAAGTTGGTAAAACTCGATGAATAACATAAAAAGCTCTGCTTATCAGGAATTTGCATACAGGTATTTGCAAAAGTCCCTTCTCCCCTGTCCAAGACTGTACTTTCCAGTACATGTTAGAGGCACTTTCACTTTCGGTTTCATCACAGGGGATGTCCATGGGTTTCGTGAAGTTGGTAAAACTCGACATAAAAACGTATGTTAACCAAATTGGATTTCGAGACGTTATTGCCACGGATACAGATTGATCTCGCAGGTTCTTAACGGTATTTATTCTCCTCGAACGTTTTTGGTATATGGTAGAATTTAGATTAATGATTAGTGGTGCATTAGAGTTATTCCCCATTGCTGAATGTGTTTAATAGCTAGGCTAATAAACGCACTCGAATATTCATATGTATTCGATTTCACTTCTTGAAATTACAACGTTTGTCATGAGACACTTAAAATAGAACAATTCACTGGGATTTTATTTAAGAATTCACGTTCACAATGGCGGAATGAGTGCATAAAACGAGTCCTGAAAAATTCTTTCGTCTGTTCATTGTAAGGCAAACAATGCCGTGACAGTTAAGACAATGGGAGAGAGAATTAAATACCTCGCCTTCAGCAATGATGCTACGGACTTGATATAATAGCCTCCTCTCCATTTTGCAAAAAGTTCTCTCGATGCATTTGCTGATAAGTATAATTACACAAAAAAGTGCGCATGATGCCATATACATGATAAGAAACGTAAAGCAACGTAAGACAAATAAATGTTATTACTTCACTTGCTTGCATGATATAAAGTTTTGCTCATATGCGAAAGCTTGTGGAGTTATAACGTAATTTTACGTTCAATAATCTTCAACGATTTTTTCGAATTTTTTATTTTTTATGGACAAATACGACTAGCTATCACATACATTCCATCCCGAAGCTAGTATTTTTACACTTTGTATTTTCTTTTATTTATTTATAGGCTGACTACGGAAGTAATCGTTGTGTAGGCCAATTTAATTTATGACCCTGATTGATCTCAGGGGCTAAGGAAGAATTTTTAATATGGTATCCATCCGTTATTTTATTGCTACTGTGATTGTGAATTTTATTTTAATTTAACGTTAGCCTCTTAGACTATATTACAATTTTGGTGTGTATGCAAATTTATATTCATGTTATACTCTACACAATTACTGTAAAGTGTCACTGAAAATGTATATTAAGAGTGGCACTCTAAATCAACTCGTTTATTATTATTATTATTAGAATATCACAGGTTAAGATAAATTATGCGATAAAAGTATCACAGGACCAGGGGATTGCACATGCTGAGATATATTACTAGTCAAATGTAAACTTATAAAGAAGTAGTGGAAAATAGGAAATTTTTTAGTTTGGCTCAATGTTTTTATCCGAGTTAACTGTCTAATGTGTAATGGTAGAGAATTAAAGAAAATGGGTGAAGGAACGTCAAAGGCGGGGTCAATAAAGTAGACCCTTCTGGAGTGAGGTACGTTTAGAGCATCTGACTCTGTTTAGTAGATCTACCGGTGTTTATGATGAATCACTCAATCAAGTCTAATCCTACTAATACTAGTATGGGAAGCAGTTAGTCCAGTGGTAGGAACACCGGACTCCTAACCGAAAGGTCGCGGGTTCGAAACTCCCCACCAGTTGACTTTTCTGCGGTGATCCTCAGCAAGTCATTTATTCCCATTTGCTGGAGTAAACCCGTCTCTAAAATAGGTAGATGCTCGATATTATCCTTGGCGGAGTGATAAGCGAGTGTCGAAGGCATTGTATATGCGCTGAATAGCTTCCAAAAAACATTTCATTGTAAACCGCATCTGAGAGCCTGTCTTGGCTGATACTTGTGGTATATAAATGTTGTACTTTACCTAATACCCAATAAGTTGCTAGTCGGAGTGGGAGGGGACTTGTAACTGAATGGTCGCAGATTGGAAACCACCCACCCCGGTGGACTGTCTGCAATGATCCTCAGCAAGCCATTACACCACAATTGCTGGAGTAAACCTATCTCCAAAATGGGTAAATGCTTGATATTGATATTATCCTCGATGGGTTGATATGCGAGTGTCTGAGGTATTGTATATGCTCTGAATAGCTGTCAAATAAATTTCATCGTGAACCAAATTTCATTGGAAACCCTTGATTGGCTGATACTCGCAGTCTATAAATTTTTACTTTGGTATTGGAGAAAAAAAACAAAAGGCAAGATGTTTCGACAACAAAACCAATAGGATGACTCCACTAAAAGCAAAAACAGTACATATAATAAAAAAGTGCATGAAAAAAAGGGACACTCGTGTCATCCGCTAACCAGAATAAATTTGCCCAAAAGGTTTAGGTCGTCCAGAGACTGTCCTTGTATCACTAAAATGTGGAGTATATGTGTCCTGATTAATCCAAATTCACTGGTTTTTCAACACAAAAATCCACAGGATTCTGGGTGTACTGGGGAGACTTTGCAGTGTGGTTATGTAAGGGCTTCCTTTCCTCCAAATTTGCCGTGTTCCAGATGTTTCTACATGTGTGCAGCATAGGATGTAGACTGTCAGCGAGTGTTTGGAGTCATTTGCATGAATGGACAAAGGTCAAGGATCTGCCCGGCCCGCTTGGCTTCACTAAAGTCTTTTCATTTAATCTAGCTTGGTAAAGGGTCATCTATGGCCTAAACAACCAGTTTTTTGCTACATAAAACCCAAAAATCCTTGATAACAATATGTCGTGCCAAACTACTAATGTAATTTATCCAATAACTTAGCAATAAATTTATCATACAATATGACGGGAAAACGTCACAAATATGAAAAAAACTAAAATAAATACTTATCGAAACTAGGTACTAACCAATGAACAATCTACTCGCTTTACAAACATTTCTACTGCAATAATCATACTGTGGATATCACAAGAATAACATAGGAAACTAAAGCAATATGTCACGTGTTATATTCCCCACAATACGTCATATGTGACTGTTTATATATATATATATATATATATACACAGTCACATATGACGTATATATATATATATACACACAAAAAGATATATGTAAAGATCTTGAGTAAATACATTTGTAATCACCTAAAATGAACACTTGTGTAATGAAATTTCTTAATGTGCTAATCTCAGTATATCATAAAGGTGTTATCCTTTTATTTTTCTTATAGAGGATATAAGGTGCCAGATATAATATTAGCATAATTAATGGGGCAACGTTAAAAAAAAATTTTCTATCATCCAATTTTGCTTATTGCTCAAAGCTAACCATTGTTTTCTGTTGTCTCCTGCTCAACAGACGCTGTCTCTGGTTCGCCAGTCACGATTTCCGGTTCGCCAGTCGCTATCTCCGGTTCGCCAGTCGGTATCTCCGGTTCGCCAGTCGGTATCTCCGGTTCGCCAGTCGGTATCTCCGGTTCGCCAGTCGCTATCTCCGGTTCGCCAGTCGGTATCTCCGGTTCGCCAGTCGGTATCTCCGGTTCGCCAGTCGGTATCTCCGGTTCGCCAGTCGCTATCTCCGGTTCGCCAGTCGGTATCTCCGGTTCGCCAGTCGGTATCTCCGGTTCGCCAGT
>WURV02186858.1:12842-28833 GCA_011762755.2 Epimenia babai | reverse complement strand
CGCAATCAATCCATGTCGCAATCAATCCATGTCGCAATCAATCCATGTCGCAATCAATCCATTTCGCAATCAATCCACGTCGCAATCAATCCACGTCGCAATCAATCCATGTCGCAATCAATCCATGTCGCAATCAATCCATGTCGCAATCAATCCATTTCGCAATCAATCCACGTCGCAATCAATCCACGTCGCAATCAATCCATGTCGCAATCAATCCATGTCGCAATCAATCCATGTCGCAATCAATCCATTTCGCAATCAATCCATTTCGCAATCAATCCATGTCGCAATTAATCCACATCACAATCAATCCATGTCGCTATCAATCCACGTCGCAATCAATCCACGTCGCCATCACTTTGAATCCAGAGGTTCCTGCTTCAGTGCTTGCTCTAACCAGTATATTACCTGTGGTGTTGTTCGGGCTGAAAACACATCAAACCCCTGTGCCCATGGGGGTCTGGTTAGCCCTTGCAGCGTGGTTCTGTTCGCGCTTTTCCCCTCAGATGTTTGCTGTGGTTCAGGCACTCTACATATGATCTCATATGATGTCGCTTACCTCCTCGCTATGTTGTCATCTCATTTTAAATAACCATTGACTTAGCGGCGTGTGACATATGTAGGCTGTATGTAGACATTTGAAACCGGTGGCGTTAATGGAGAAAAGGTTGTCTACCCAGACATTGGGATTTTCACACTAGGTGTTTTTCCTCCACCCCCTATGCGTGAGGCTAGTCTTGCTAACTACATTAATGTGATAATTTTGTAAAGGGCCAAGGATGGCCCACGCGATGATTACCGAGGTAATCATCCCATACATGAAATAAATACATGGTTCTCTGTGGCCTAAAACCGAAAACCTTTAATTTGACTAAATATGATCACATTTTGGAAATTAAAGTTATTAAAATACCACATAACCCCCATATTAGCATGATTTCATAAGTATAATAAAGCAGTAAAATGCATTATGAAGCACAGAAATATCTAGATGCTATTGATATTCCTAAAATATAAGATTTACGCTATATGTACAATATAGGGTTGGGTAGAACTTTTTTCTTAAGTATATGTTAAGTAGTGATTACAAACACTCAATCAAATCAATCAACTCAATCAAATCAATCAAGTCGATCCAATTAATGCAAGCCTAACTTTGCTGCCGGCTGCGACCTCGAGTGCTGTGGCCATCTCGGGCTGTTTCACCTGCACCAACTTGGCCACAAGTCCATGTACCTTGTTCCTGTCAAACTTCGGTTCGGGGTCGCTGTACTGAAACCTCAACTGCGGATACCTGGTAAAACAAACACGAAACATGTGTAATAGCATACACGGTTGGACGTATAACGTCAAATACAAATCAACCATTAAGTGTTATATCGCGAGTGATTTTGTTGGTGTTGGCTGCGAATTAACACTGAATAATTTTCACTCTCCAAATCATCATGTAATGCTACTCATTGAGACACACGTGTGTATTAATAAAGAGTTTAAACTCCAAGTTGCCCCACTCATCCGTCATTTAGTTACCCCCTGCCCCCCATACCGCGACTCTAGCGAGTCCAGGCGACTTTGTTGCACTTGGATCTCCTTCGTCGCGGCTCTTCTCTCATCCATCAACTTCTCTTCCCGTCCGTCTTCATAATTCAGTTTCTTCATCTCAGCCTGCAACCACCGACCCCAAATCCGTAATTTGAGAAGAGTGTTACAAGCCAATACAAGTTTTGATCTGTAAATTTATGATGTCAAACTGTCACCATGGTGATGGCTTTGAATTACTAATTACTACATTGGCCGTATCATGATACAAGAAATAAAAAGTGACTTCCTTTTGACTGAATTAGTATATAAATCAAATATAATTCTTTGGGTGCGATGAGATAAATATACAGTACGGATTACATGCATGGGGTAAATAGATTATCGTCTGCTTAATATAGCTAGTGTGCTAGTGTGTGTGTGTTATTCAGTCAGTAGCGAGCGATTTGTTACACATGATTTAACCTGAATCTTGTTAATAGCGGCCGCGAGTGTATCGTATCCCAACTTGTCCTTTTGGTATTGGTGTTCGGTCTTCTTCAACTCACTCTCCCTCTTTTTCAACTCATCCTGGTCGTGCTTCAATCTTGGGATATAAAATGATAAAATTAAAATGATTGTGCCAAATATGTGAACAAATTGCGAGCGGAAGAGATCGATGGCTGTTCGAGAAACGACTGTCTCAAACCAATCTCGTCTTGTTCCATAAAAACTTTCTTAATTCTTTCAAGATAATATTGCCATATATTGCCATGCATGCAGAGCGCCCCACAAAATGCAAATTTTTTCAATGACCTGCTACAAACTCAAAAAGTAATGAATATAGATGATATGGGTATCATTAGAAAGGCGTGCTATTTCTCTTTGAAATAAGCTATGAAAAACTGAAATCAATCAAAATTTGTCAGAGATTTGGATATTTTCCCGAGACAGGTCAAAATGTAAATTTTGTAAAAGAACTTTAAACAGTTGATTTTCATTATTAAAAGTATTATTTTATAAACATGTTTCTAGGCTTACACTTATTCTTCATGCTGTACATTTTTAAGATACACATATTTAGTTACAACTGTGTAAAGAAATGTGAATCATTACAAATTGTGTAGTCATATGTTATTACATTGTAAAGCTATATTCGAGGACGTGTGTCGATACTTGTATAAATGTATATCACGCTAATGATGGCTAGTAAAACTTGTAGCCATTCAGCACGTTTCCATGACGATAGAGATAAACTCGCCTCATTTGTGACTGCTTCATCTCCGTCTCAGCCGTGCTGATCTGATTCTTGGCAGCTGGAAACACAATCATCATTTTATCAATCATCAAAATTCTACATTCAACTATATTTATTTATAACTTGCTTCGAGACAATATTTACAACTATTGTTCTTCCTTATATACCTATACCACTATACAATTAACTTGTAAGTTAACCCAGTGTTTCGTGTTCGACAATATATTCAATAAGGCAGGATATGTAATCTTATTCAGAATGTAAATATACAGTGAGCATGATCCAAGTCTACAATGTAACCTCCATTGTGGTATGAAATAATGAAATTGAAATGAAATTTATTTGTTTAAAGTGTACTTATTAGCAGAGCTGTCAAACACACTAACAACCTAATGCTCTGAGACTATAATGTAATTATCTAAATTATATAAAATTAACACCTAACAGTATACAGGTCATAGAAATCAATGTTAGATACAACTATGTACATTTACAGTGAGCATGAAATAGATAACAATAACCTGCATTATATAGCATCACCACTAAGTGTGCGTGTGCGTATATGTGTGTGTACATCTCTGTACATATGTGTACGTACATGTACAGACGTTACCACTATGATTAAAATCAATGACAGCACAGTGGTAGTTGATGTAACTCCTCTATCAAGTACCCATCAACTGGTCATTCAGCGTAGCGTCCTCTCCGTCTGTATTACTGGACAGCCCTGCGGTCACAGCCTGGTAATGTTTCTGAGCCTCTGCGTGAGATGCCTGATCCACCCGACTCTCCTCCTGGATCCCATCCCACTCCGCACTAAGCTGTGCCATCTCTTTCTCTTTCGCTGCCAGTGCCTTCTTGTCCTGATTACACCAATATCGGTGATCAATAGTTAATCTGTTTGATCGTCGGACTAGTAAAACATCGTTCGAATCTCGAATCTAGAGCAAAGAATTGTGAAGATAAATTCTATCCTGGTTGTTGTGGTCGAAAGACCGAAATACGAACGGTGAACTTGATTCGTGGTAGAGATGAGGAATGTGGTGGGGATGAGGATGGTGGTAGCGATGAGGAAGGTGGTGGGGATGAGGTAATGGTAACCACCCACCAGTTCTACCATAAATACACGCACCTCACAGGCAGCCAATACCTGTAGTTCTACTATTCACCCCCACCCCCGTTCTACCATAAACACACGCACCTCAGCAATGTTCTTCATAACTTCCTTCCGACCTTTCTCCTCCGCCGCCACCGACTGCTTCTTGTTGTCAACAACTGACTGACATTTGGCATCCTCCTTTTCTCTCTCTTTCAACAATTCCTCCATCTCCTTCATCACGCTCCCAGACTCCTGCAGTAGAAGCCATCGTGCAATCAATGATATAAACATGCACTATTTACAGACTCACATATAATCAGCGAATGTGAATCAGACATATTGCGAATCATACAGCTTTATGATACGGAGTTATAATAGTCTCGTAAATATATACATCCCCTCCATGAATGTAGGAATACGCTGGAATTAGACTATTGTCTGGGCCATCACTGACCCTTTAAAATGCTAGCATGGACCATGATGGTTACATAACTGAATCTGGTGAGCTTCTTTCAGTAGGGAGGGGAAATCAGCATCGTGAGATGCACGGAGCCTCGTATTCGGAGCAAATCAGGCCCCAGATTCGTGAAAAGTGTCATATTTTTTTGATGATCACGTGCATTATGCACCATGTACTGTAGAGATACAATGCATATCAGCATCTCGTGGAGATATGTAAAATTCTGTAAACATAATATCAAGCAAGAACATTATGGTACCTCATCTCTCTTGCGTTCAAGTTCAGCGATGCATTCATCGAGTTGCGCGATCTTCTCGTTCGTCTGCAAATGTATCCATGGAAACTGATCAAATATCATTCCAGCGATGGGGTTTTTAGTTTTAACTATAACACATATTACAGCAATACCTGTTGCACGATGGCACACCTTCAAACTGTACATATCACTTAATCACTTAATTCATCCATGGATCTGACTGGCCACATTTGGCATGCTGGCACATGTCCCGCACACAATACGAAAACTTCAGTAAGAACTCAACGTTAAAAAGTGTATACAAAAGTTTTATACAGAATCACTTCTGAAGTGTCGTCTCAAGTGTGAAGGTGTTATAGTTTTATAGACAACAGATGTACGAGAAATCTCTGGTAATAATTGATTTTTCCACTGTTATTGACGTACCTCAGCAATCCGCTGCGTGACTGAACTAATCATCTCCTGCATTTCACCGAGCTCATCCGAGCACTTGCGCCGAGTTTCCTGCGTCGGAAAATAATAGGATGTTAACAAAACCAAAGCATTATATTGTCCAGTCTCTGCAGTAACTCCACAGTTGTAACAAACCAATATCAAAATACTGTAAACCACCAATCAACTCATCTAAGTTACATAAGCAGGATGCCAAAGAGGCGTGAGGCACTTAGCCGAATGAAAAAAGAACAGAAAAAAGTCAAATGAAGGATGACGATACGCTGAACAATTCCAATTGGAATAAAAGTACAGAGAGAGTACTGAAATTCATCTTTTATCGCTGAATATTGGTCAAGTAGTTTTTCATGAAAAACTAGAGCAGTTATATGAGGTTTATAAATGAATTGTGATTTTTTGGGGGGAAGCATTTTGAAGCCGGTAATGCATGGGCTTCTTCCGTCTGATACAGCTGTGTTTCTGATGCTGAATGCTCTTTAGTGGCACTATCTCGTCATCTCACATGTCGTCTGCTATCTGGGAGATATTAGACTACAGCGTATGGGCACTCGACAATGTCTAGACGATGAAAAATACTCCTATACATTCATACTGCGCGTGATAACATAACAGTATCACAGTATCCTCACATTTCAATAACAGGTCGACCCATTCATTAGTTTTTCTATCATTTAATGGAACCAAAACAAATACTTCCTAGTTTAGGCTGATGAACAATGCATGGAACACATGCATGGAAGCAAGAGAATACCTGTGCCAGCACCAGGGTTCACGCCAGCTGGAGATTTTTTGTCTTCAAAAAGTAGTTTTTGTTCTCACCAAAAGTGATTTCTTGTCACCATAATGAAAATTCAGGAGCCAAGCTAAATCATTAATTTTATATAAAACCTCAGCACAGATAAATCTATAAGCTATGTAGAGTTTGTTGAGATAGTAACGGGGGTGACCTCAGCACAGATGAATCTATAAGCTACGTAGAGTTTGTTGAGATAGTAACGGGGGTGACCTCAGCACAGATGAATCTATAAGCTACGTAGAGTTTGTTGAGATGCTCGAGTTCACGGATGATCTTCTGGTAGCTGAGATACGACGATCGCTCTTCCTTCAACTTGTTCAGTCGCGGAGTGATTTCCTCCTTCAGAATCTACCGGCATACAGCAACAACAGTTAGTCAATTAGTTGAGTGGTAGGAACACCGGACTTGTAACCGAAAGGTCTCCGGTTCGAAACTTCCCACCAGTTGACTTTGCTGATGATCCTCAGCAAGTCATTTATCCCCAATTGCTGGTGTAAACCCTCCTCTAAAATGGGTAGATGCTCGATATTATCCTTGGCGGGGTGATATGTGAGCATCTAAGGTATTGTATATGCGCTGAATAACATTTCATTGTAAATCGCATTTGAGAGCCTTTATTGGCTGATACTTGCGGTCTACAAACGTTGTATCCAATAATTCTGCCAGTCTGTCACTCAATGTAAATATCATAATATATGTCACTTCATTATACAGTACTGTGTAGTTGCCAGAGAACTTTTCTACCATAAATTAATGTACTATGTATATGAGCTGACCAAATTTGATCACACGTCACCACTCACCGTGTCGATTTCTGCCAGTTTCGCATTCTTCTTATCAATCGTCTTGAGGGCAGCCTCTTTCTTGCTCTCATACAACTTGGTGCCAGCAGCTTCCTCTATCATGGACAATATCTAAAATACAGAGCTTTTTATTCAATCATTCCCAGATCATGAATATCGCATCAAGCGGTACTGTTTGGTTCATGCAGCCAGTTAATAGTCCCAGCAAAATAACTGAGAATAACTAGCCATTTCTCTCTTATATAAATGTAATATATAGCAGTTAACACGTAGCGATGTAGCACGACACTAATAAATAAGTGGTCTATTCAGTACATAATCAGAGACAAAAACATACCATAGTTAATGCGTTATATACATTAATGAAGTACTGTTAATCAACATTCGGGCATGTTAGTACAAACGGGCTAAATGACTCAGGTACCAATGGTTTGTGGTCAGCCCATTGATACATACACATAACACGTACATACCGTAACCCTCAATCACACAATGCGAGACCTCACACACAGGGTTTAGACCATTGTGGGGTGTTTCCATCTACATATTCCCAGTACTTATTTAGGCTACACCACTAAAGCTGTATCAATGGCAGTCACTTTCTAGCCAAATTCAGTGCTGTTTAACTATGCCCCCGCTGCCCGGCTAACAGCGTCACGCATGTAATACTCAAAGCATATTTACATATCAGTTCATAAAAAAATATCATTACATGACGATTTCTATAATGTGTTAAGGTAAATAGCAAATAATTTATTAAACACAAATGTGTTTTACAAATGATCAGGAAAGATACACATAGGTGATAGACCTATAAATTTCGATCATGTTTCACTATTGGATGAAGAATAAATAGATTTAATCATTTTACTGATTCTGTTGTTTGGCACTTTATCATTCAAATACTGAATATTCACAGACAATAATAGACAGTTGTACATAATAAATCTTGTAAAGGTATGACAGATA
Organism: Epimenia babai; assembly: GCA_011762755.2. NCBI lineage: Eukaryota > Metazoa > Mollusca > Solenogastres > Cavibelonia > Epimeniidae > Epimenia > Epimenia babai. The sequence goes on along the minus strand of WURV02186858.1, from coordinate 21,218 downwards.
ACGCTACTTGACTAATTTTAAGGTACCTATTGAGGACTCTAGCGATACAGACATCTAACAAACATTGTGACACACAAAAACACATTTTTACCTACTGTGGCTTCATGTTGAGGATTTTAGTGATACAAACGTCAAACATTGTGACAAATAAAGGATGACACAAAAACACACATGTACCTATTGTTGCTTCATTTTGAGTGAAACGACTGTCAAACAAACATTGTGACAAACAAAGGATGACACACAAACACACTCGTCTACCTCTTGTGGCTTCATGTTGAGGACTTTCGTAATGCGGCCCTGCATGATAAGGAAGTGCGGGTTGTTCACGTTCAACTGGACGGATCTAAACAGATCCTGAACTCGCATGTTGTTCGCGTTGCTTCCATTGATTGAGTATTTGTTACGTCCACCAATCACTACCTGCCAATAATTGATGAATATATACAATATCTCTAAAATTAATCCACATATATCAAAAACCAAAGATGAGAACAATTGTATCGAGAATATCACTTATTTCAGATATAATGTTATACAAATTTACCACAATGAACTATTTACATTACTGAAAACAGGAGGGTGAGAATAAAAAATAATTGATAAAAAAGGAGGTTTCCGAGGTAACGATGGTATGAAGCACCTTTAATAATGGTACGGAGCACCTTTAATAATGGTACGGAGCACCTTTAATAATGGTACGGAGCACCTTTCATAGTGGTACGGAGCACCTTTAATAATGGTACGGATTACCTTTAATAATGATACGGAGCACCTTTAATCATGTTACAAAGCACCTTTAATAAAGTTACGAAGCGCTTTAATAATTTTACGGAGCACCTTTAATAATGTTACGGAGCACCTTTAATAATGGTACGGAGCACCTTTAATAATGATACGGAGCACCTTTAATAATGGTACGGAGCACCTTTAATAATGTTACGGAGCACCTTTAATAATGGTACAGAGCACCTTTAATAATGGTACGGAGCACCTTTAATAATGGTACGGAGCACCTTTAATAATGGTACGGAGCACTTTTACTAATTTAACTCTCGTATACCCATAAAATATTCCAATAACACTGTATTCAATCACGATAATCTTACACATTTCGTGTGCAAGTGTACATTATGAAGAGGTTGGTGATCAATTTCATCACGCCTTAAACATCAAATACTACGACGGATAAACTCGAGAAAATATCATTCAGGGTACTGAAATTAATTACTAAATTAATTACTTATAAATTATATACGTTTTACACTTGTAGTCATTTATCAGTGTCACCTGCATATAGTGCCTTGAACTTACATAAGGGGTAAACTATGCAGTGATGCAGATACCTGACGTGAAACAGTGAATTCATCGTACTGCTCATATCCCAGGGGGCTGTTGCTTTTGTCATTGTTGTCAAATGTGATACTGACTGTAGCTTTGCTGATGCCTGCCTGGCCACTCTTATACACCAACTCCTGTAGGCTTGAAGCCCGTACCTGCGCCATAAAGATATTACGTGCAAATTATTTTTTTAATTAGTTCTGGACGCCTTTCCATAGTATAGTAAAGGAAGCCCTATTAGCCTTGACAAGTACGAAAAAATGTCAGGGTAACACTTTTTGAGACTGATGAATTTTATTGCAAAACGAGCTTTCCAACTCATGTCTGATCATTTAATATGAATTTCCGGAATTTCACATGCTGATTAATTTTATTCCATATGCCTGACGAATCATATCACTTATATGCGAAAGCTCGTTTATATGAATAATAAATATGAAATTAGTCTCAATTAGTTAGGTGTTATTACATTTTTTCGTTTCTATAGTATAAGTTCCATAATAAGTTCCTACTATTGAGTATAACGTATCTTCTGCATTCGGTACAGAGAACTGATCATAAAACATAATTCAGATTAGGGTCAGTAGACTCACTACTAGTAGTATACTACCTGAGACATATTGCTGATTCCGAGAAGAAAACATATTGCATCTAAAATGTTAGATTTTCCACTACCATTTAACCCCGTAATAGCATTGAATAAATTGTCGAATCCTGTTATTTCCGTTCGTTGTGCGTACGACTTGAATCCATCGATAACCATTGATTTTATATACATTTTTACTCTTTCCCACTGTTTGATTTTTTAACTGTCAAAAATCGGCGCTAAAAAACAGGAAATACAAAAAGCTATTCTATATACCCAAATGAATCTAAACCGACTTGACATGGCCCCCATTCCCTAACAAGATGCGACGAAATTAATATTTTCGTTTTTTCGTGTATTATGAGACCATTGAATGTGCCATAGCTGAGGAGCAAACTGTTTCTGTATTTATATTTATTTGGAACTTGGATACTGTATTACTATTTTAATGTATTGTACGTTACGTCAGCCAACAACGCTGGAACGTGAATACTAAAAGTATTGCCACTCGAACTAGAACCTCCCAAAAGAGATTTCACAAATACTGTACAACACGATTCGATGATTATTCCGCCTTGCTCGAAAAAGAAAAATTAAAGGCTTGGTTCCTGTTAAAAATCCTTTATTTCATCAAATGTTGTGTTATAAATACGCATTACAGATACAGCATGATTTACATGTATGGCCAGAGGATTAAAGGTGTTAACTATAATATGTAACCTACATCTGTGTATAGGACAAATTTCAAATCACGTGTCGGTAAATATGGCGATGAATGGGTATCAATTTATCAAATTATCAAATCAGTGATGTGTAAATTGCGATACAATCAAACACTGATGATGAGGGAAAATATGATAAAGACATTGAATCAATCACTACAGTCTATTATTGTTTTTATTTCAACCTGTAATCATTGTGAATTGGTTAAAATTGCCTAAATTACAGTGGTTATGACTATTAGGATTTTGTATGCCATACTGCTATTGTAAATTTATCCATTAAATATTTATGTGATATAGGTGACGTATGTACTATGTAGGGAAGTGAGACATTTCAACACTCAACAACGGGTTCAGTGTTAAAGCTACATAATAATAGTAATAATGGATGAAGACAGCTATACAAACAAGTACACATTTTATACATTGATAAACAATATACTGTCATGTATAACGCGTGCATTGGGTATGACCTGAAAGTTGGGTGCAAGACAGGGTTGAGCAATGGCTGGGGATTTTATGCTTGCTATAGTAAAACTGGTAAAGTCATAACATACAAAAGTAAATCTTTTAACGAAAACATAAACATTAGGGATTATGAAATTAGAGTATGGCGATTTACAATTTAAATGAGAGGCGATTCAAATGTTGGTAGTTATCGATGGTTGTTGCACAAGGAATGCTCGATGTAAATGATGCCGTAATTGCTAACAGTACGATGTTACAACCGATCTAATGGAGAATGCATAAAGTATAGTTGCACAGAGTCATGAAATAAATGTAGTATAAACAAAAAATTCACCATGGTAACCTTGATACAGTATACGATTTACATGTGCACAATATCAAAAACGTAAACAAAATAAATAAACAATGAACAACTGAAATTAATGCAGTGTTAAGTGGTTATTTAATAGTGTGACAATTTGTATCGTCTCGAGAAATTCTATAATATATAAGACAACAATTTTATATTCTCAAATACAGAACTGTTACATTCAACAATTTTTAAAGTAAAATGAATAAAGTCCATTATGGCCCTTGTGTTGCATATAACGCAGCAAATTTGGTCATCAGGGGTTGAAACGGTTGTCCTAGTGATATTTGATCTTATGGTTGGTATAAAATTAAGTGGTGAAAAAAATGATGACTAGATGTAAATAAGAAGTATCGAAAGGTCACTAACATTGCAGAACGAGATAGGTTAATGTCGATAGATTACAGCAGTTGTTTGACTCATGCGATCGAGACATACAAGTACTAAATCTTCAGGTAACTTACGAGATGAAGGGCAACACCTTTTATAGAGCGAGGAAGCATGCTGTTTATGTAAATGCTTGTGATCAATACACGTAGCTAGTCAAAAGGTGTAAATCTCCCTGGCAGTTTCATTATGAAATATGAAATGTTCAAGCACTGCATGTAAAAAAGGCATGGGCAAATTGCATCTCGCATTTGCTATGTGACAGAACAAGTGGGGGTAGCCGTATTAGTCTCTGTATGTAAACAAGGAAAAGAGTCCTTTTCCTTGTTATTTACTCTGTGAATAAAATAAATACTGCCCTATAATGATTATAAATTATAAGCACTACAATTTTAAAAGTTTTTGTTTTCCTTTACTAGAAAATCTAATTTACCCACCTAAATTTCACCCCCTGCATCTGATCTAAACTGCCGCAGTTGTTGAACAGATGTTAAAGCTGAATAAATTGTGAGAAACATGTAATTTAGATGGGAGACAGTCTACGCATGTGATGCTGCTTATATGGCAATAATTATATGGACCGGTGAGGGTGGGGGATACATAATTATACTGTACAATGAAATTGGGACATATTCCAGTAACGACGGGAAAATCATAATAAATTACGTTTGACTTGTAATAATGGCATGAGATTTAACGTAAATGATAAATGGCTATAACCGGAAAATTTTGATGTCAAAGAAATCAGACTCGTATTATGATGATGTCACAAAAAAATCAGACTCGTATTATGATGATGTCACAAAAAAATCAGACTCGTATTATGATGATGTCACAAATTCACAACACAACATTCAGCTTCATCTTGTTATTGGCAGGAAAATGTAATACTTTGCATGATATAATTTAATACAATTAACAGTAAATATTGCCGCACAAAATAGAACAAGAAAAACTACATGCAATAAAATAATATATATGTCTTTAAATAATATCAGTGCTGTACACTGTACATGTGACCATACAAGTAATATTGTCACCAACCTTATCAGCTGCACACATCTCGTTAGACCTCCCATCTGTAACTATGTTGTATGTGGTGTGGTATTTACCAACCATATTGATGATAACATTATAAGCAGTTCGGTGATATATTGCATAAGGAGTCAGTGTATCACGACCACAAAAACCATTAATAAATTATTTGACGATTACATGATCATTTGCATTTGGTCACTTCAAAAGAACATTTAACTTTAAATGTTTTGTATAACATTTTAAAAGTTATATTCAGTTGCTAAAGACTTATAATTAACAAATTTTTTGGTAATTATTCCAATCTTGTTGCATTATGAAAAATTTCCTCGTTCACGGGGTAAATATGAAGAATTTCATGTTGGTTTTTGTATATTTTGTGAATATCCTAAGTCCTTGTGTGTCATACTGCAGCTATAAACTGCGAGGTGACTTGAGGGCATGGTCACACAGGCAAGAAACCTGAGGGAGGCGAGGGGGGTGTGCACCACCAGTGCGTCTTCACACACAATAAATAGGTATTTATATAAAACACGACATCATATAATTTATAATATGTAATACTCTTCCTGTAAATCACCGTCACAATGAATGAGTTAATAGCACAGTGTGTATGACTAAACGCCGGGGGAGGGGGGACTGGTAAAGGGCCACATTGACTCAACATGGAATGCACGGCGCGCCAGTTGGCATCTCGTTTTCTATCGTCATTGTCGATATTTGTATAAAGATCAATTTACAAAACCAGGTACATGCACATGAGGTTATCGTTGTCGCAGTTAAATATTCGGGATATTCAACTGCATTTAAGCTGAACTTGTCGCTAAACTAGTCGCAAAACTAGGAACGGTCTGAATCTGTTCCGATTAATCACGGGAAAACAGAAATCTATTCCTTTCAACATAAGTACAAGCTGCAGTTACTTGTGAGAGAGACGATAACGCCAAATGAAATTAACATGTTGCAGTGACTATGATCAGCATTAAGTCTCCTAGTCACTATACAAAATATAATAGGTGGAAACGTGAAATAACAATCTGCAATTCTTTATTTATTGCAAGATACAACTAAGGGACTGGCCAGATCAATATTGTAGAATTGATTGATGAATTAGTTACATCTCAGCAGACTCCCTGATACTGTAATGGCTTTTAAAATCTTGTATCTAGTACCTCGGTTACAAAATATGCATGCTTGGCCATTCGTGACACTCACTCGTATTGCTGCAGAGTCAACCACAGAATACTGCCCACTTGTGAGCGCATCGTGACCAACTGCATCATAGCCATGTCATGTCCATCATTATAACACATCACAGCACGATAGGCCCCGTTGACATAGACCAATGAACATGACCGCCAACTGATATAAGCAAACTCAGCACGACTCACTGTCATCATAAGCCAACCTAACACGCCTGACTGTTATCATAGGTAAACTCAACATGCCTGACCATCATCATAGGTAAACTCAATACGCCTGACCATCATCATAGGTAAACTCAACATGCTTGACCGTCATGATAACTCAACTTAGCACAAGTGACTGCTGTCATAAGCCGAATCGTTCTTTTATTAAGTGCATCAACTTCTTCTTGCCCTTGTACACAAGTTTCATGTTCTCGATGAGCTGCGTGAATTGCATCGGACCATCGTGCGCAAACAGAAATGTCTCGCGAGCCTTTCCCAGGAAGTCTATAAAGTCGCAGTAATGCCGCGGACTGATATGCGTGAGGCGCGAGTGCGTTGTGTTGATGTACGCGCATATAGCCGACTCCATGAGCTGACGCAGCGGCTGCTTGTCGTATGACAACAGTTTTAAGTTACGACGTTTCCCGTCGGGTCCCGCTAGACCGGGAGCGGTGAGGGTACATCGCCGTAAGATATCCGACAATACCGTAGCACATTGCACATTTTTCACGACGAGCGGGATGATCGCAGCGAGTTCGGCCTTCCCCAATGAGTGGCTGAGCGCGCACGCCCAGTGAATGTCATTGATCGCGGGATGCGTGTCTTGGTTGTACGCCAAATGTAGATTTTTCATGGCCAACAAGGCGAGTTTATACGCTCGGTGCGCGTAACCGCGGTGCTCCATGTACCGCGCGATAGTGAAGAGATGCGTCGAGTTCATGATGCGATTCGATGCATCAATCACGATCTGATAAGCCGCTTCGAACGCGAGCTGGTCCTTCTCGCAGAGAGTGAGCGCGCACAGGGCGCAGCTCGGTGGGTCTTTGGTAGCACATTGTAAAGCTAGGGTCCTCGCGTTGCTTGCCAACTCCTCCTGTTGCCGAAAGTCGAGGTTCAGCTGGATCATCGTGGCTGGTGACATTATCGTCGTGGCAACCGTGCCTAAAACCATAAACATTTCGATTGTACATACCTCATAAACCATATAAAATGGCCGTCACATTCACTCAAGTGAGCTAAAAATTTACAGCTATAGAAACCTGGTCGTGAATATCGTAGTCACAATAAGTTGATCCATAGTGTATCCATGCACGTGAGTAATTACAGAATGAAATATCGATGTGAAACAGTGAATGTGAAATACCTGTTTAATACCTGAAAAAATCATTGTCTCATCATTTTATCCACGTAATTTACTGCCTGTAATTATCTGAGCTTATCCTGCACCTCATCGGTAATCAACTGACCAAATGAACCATCACCTGGTCGCTAACACCAAGGTAACAACTTATATGTAGGGAAATAAAAAAATTTTGCGACAAATGTACAATACACAAATGTAGGGGCCAGTTTTGTAAAGGGCCGTAAGTGAGGCCTACACGATAACCGGATTATTTTGATTTCTAAGATCAGCTTTAACCTACATTAGAAATATGTGTTTATTTTGAGTGCTAGATTGGCACTTGCACATTGCCATTCCTTGATTATTATTGCTATTGGCAGAAGACAAAACTGCCCTTATATCTCATCCAATTGGTGAAAGTGAAAGAACTTGATATACACAATTGAAGTATATAAATAATACGTGATGTGATGTACCTGTGGCCTCGATGGGAGCGAACAGTGTGTACCAGTTCTGCATGAGGGAGATGAGAGCCGGCATGCCGACCTCAGTGGCACACGTCACTAACCATCGAACCATCTCACGCCGCCGCCAGTTCAGGGTAAGTAGTGTCATACGCATAACCTACAGTAGGGTACATGATTCATACAACAGTCCGGGTACATGATTCGTACAACAGTCCGGGTACATGATTCGTACAACAATCCGGGTACATGATTCGTACAACAGTCCGGGTACATGATTCGTACAACAGTCCGGGTACATGATTCATACAACAGTCCGGGTACATGATTCGTACAACAATCCGGGTACATGATTCATACAACAGTCCGGGTACATGATTCATACAACAATCCGGGTACATGATTCATACAACAGTCCGGGTACATGATTCATACAACAGTCCGGGTACATGATTCATACAACAGTCCGGGTACATGATTCATACAACAGTC